>CAUYRH010128997.1:0-20810 GCA_963574655.1 Perodicticus potto
GAAGAAATGAATTCTACATTTCTTCTGCCTATGTGAATTGTAAATTTTAGGGTAATTAAATGGTCCAATTGATGAATTCCGTAAAAATAATTTTAGCTGGCTTGGCACCTATAGCTCAGCAACTAGGGCACCAGCCACATACACCAGAGCTGGTGGGTTCGAATCCAGCCCGGGCCAGCCAAACAACAATGACAACTACTACCAAAAAAATAGCCGAGTGTTGTGGTAGGAGCCTGTAGTCCCAGCTACTTGGAGGCTGAGGCAAGAGAATCACTTGAGCCCAAGAGTTTGAGGTTACTGGGAGCTGTGATGCCATAGTACTCTACCCAGAGCAACACAGTGAGACTCTGTCTCAAAAACAGAAAAAAAAAACAATAATTTTAGCTAATAAATACGGAAGGAATAACAAAAGCAGAAAATTGTCATCTTGCCACTTTAATAAAATAACGAATTCATACAATAGTCATCAGTGGATTCATCAGTGAAAGATTAATGAGAAGCTTTAGGCTGTTTCTACTTGGTCAGACAGAAAAATGCAACCCCAGCACAAGATGTCTACATCCAAATTCCCAGAACCTGGCTCGGCGCCTGTGGCTCAACGGGCTAAGGCGCCAGCCACGTACACCTGAGTTGGCGGGTTCGAATCCAGCCCGGGCCCGCCAAACATTGGTGGCTGCAACCAAAAAATGGCCGGGCATTGTGGCGGGTGCCTATAGTCCCAGCTACTTGGGAGGCAGAGCGGGGGACTTGCTTGAGCCCAGGAATTGGAGGTTGCTGTGAGCTGTGATGCCACAGCCACTCTATCCAGGGTGACAGCTTGAGGCTCTGTCTCAAAAAAAAAAAAAAACAAATTCCCAGAACCTATGTTATCTTACATGATAAAAGTGATTTTATAGACATGATTAAATCAGCCATCTTAAGATGGGAAGATTACCATTAGGGTCTTTATAAATGAAAAGAAGAGGAGGAAAAGCGAGAGAATGAGATGAAATGATGAAGGCAAGGGAGGGAGGAAAGGGGAAATAAGGAAGAAAGTGGGGCGAGGAGAGGGGTTAGGGAGAAGGGTTGAAGATAACTGTGCTACTACTGGCTTTGCAGAGGGAGGAAGGAGTCATGAAGCAAAGAATGCAAAGGACTTGCAGAAGCTAGAAAAGGCAAGAAAACGGATCTCTACCCCCATAAGCCTCCCAGTTACCACAAGGAACACAGCCCTACTGACATCTTGATTTAAGGAATTCTGACTTCTAGAACTATAAAGATAAATGCCTATTGTTTTAAGCCACTAAGTTTGTGGTGATTTGTTAACAGCAGCAGAGGGATACTAATAAGTGCCTGATTCCATTAATCAACCTTAGTACCGATAAGGTGCATAAAAAGTACAGTGTTTCTGCTATGATACCCCATGAAGTAGCTGCAACAAAAATATCAGCCTGAACCTAATTACATTTTTATAGCTGATTCTTTTTCAAGAAATATTGGAGAAGAACTGATTAAAAGACATCTCTAGGAACAAAGAGATCCAAACTGTAGGACATTCTTTTTACGGCAACTGACTCCAACAATTCAACTGCAAGCTCAAAAAAAGTGAGGCAAAGAGTAGACTGCTCTAGATTAGAGACTTAAGAGATAAAACAAATTACTTTTAGGACGGCACATGTGGCTCAGTGAGTATGGTGTCAGCCCCATATACCGAGGGTAGCGGGTTTAAACTGGGCCCCGGCCAAGCTGCAACAACAACAAAATAGCCGGGCGTTGTGGCAGGTGCCTGTAATCCCAGCTACCTGGGAGGCTGAGGCAAGAGAATCGCCTAAGCCCAGGAGCTGGAGGTTGCTGTGAGCTGTGTGATGCCACGGCACTCTACTGAGGGTGATAAAGTAAGACTCTGTCTCTACCAAAAAAAAAAAAAATTACTTTTAAAGAGATATTTCTGAGATAAGTGAGGAAATTTGAACATAGATTGGATTTTAGATATCAAGAAATCACAGCAGTGCCCATAGCTCAGTGGGTAGGGCGCCAGTCACAAATACTGAGGCTGGCACCTTCGAATCCAACCCAGCCCCAGCTAAAACAACAATGGCAACCACAACAAAAAATACAACCAAAAAATACTCAGGCATTGTAGCGGGCACCTGTACTCCCAGCTACTTGGGAGACTGAGGCAAGAGAATCGCTTAAGCCCAAGAGTTTGAGGTTGCTGTGAGCTGTGACGCCACAGCACTCTACCCAGGGTGACAGCTTGAGACTCTGTCTCAAAAAAAAAAAAGAGGCTCGGTGCCTGTGGCTCAACGGGATAAGGCACCAGCTACATACACCTGAGCTGGCAGGTTCGAATCCAGCCTGGGCCCGCAAAACAACAATGACAGCTGCAACCAAAAAATGGCTGGGCGTTGTGGCGGGCGCCTGTAGTCCCAGCTATTTGGGAGGCAGAGGCAGGAGACTCACTTGAGCCCAGGAATTGCAGGTTGCTGTGAGCTGTGATGCTACAGCGCTCTCTCCAGGGTGATAGCTTGAGGCTCTGTCTCAAAAAAAATAATGATAAAATAAAATAAAATAAAATAAAAAGCAGGAGCTGAGGGTGGGAGTGGCAGTGACTGAGGTCACCATGGCTACCCAGCCTGCAGACCAGGTGCAGATTATTTGCCGATGTTACTTCACCCATGATGTTACTTCACTCACTGGTACAAAACAGATGTCAAAGGAAAACCCTGTGCAGCCCACTGTATACTACAGTACTCTGAGTATGTGTCATCACATTGGCAGGATCTTATCCAGTTCTTCAAAGTGGGAAAACAATTAAAAGCACTTCCCATCAGATCAGCATCAACAGTAACAGACATCAGAACAAGGTCTCTGAGAAATTTAAGTGGGGGGCACAGTTTCTAACAACTTGTACCTCTATGTAAGATTTACTGCACAGATACTACTGTATCTAGTAGTGTTAGAGGATGGCTGATGGAAGTGAATGAAAACATTCTCCATAAGCCATTTATTCTTCAAGAAAAGCTGTCTACTGAAGGCTACATTACAGCTGTGTTACCCAAAAAACTAAAAGCATAAGGACACAAAAAAAGCATGAAGACATCATGGTAAAACACATTAATGCCACATAGCTACATCATGAGGACAGAGAAGGAGTAAAAAGCAAAGCAGGATTTTTATTCTTACCTGGCCCAAACCATCAGTTCACTAAATGAGAACATCCAGCATATGTGGATCATACTTCACACCCAGTCACCCACAGGGAAAGACGAATCCTTCACTTAACCTTGTTTTCCCTCTTTGTCTTGTTTAATGAGCCTTGGTTCTTCAGTCCCAGATCTGCTCTGCTTAGGTACCCAAATCTTTTTCTCTTGCTTTTTCCTAACAACTGCCATACCAGGCATGTTTTTCTCATTAAAAGCAAACAAAGCTATTTGAGGAAAATTTAGAAAGTACAGAAAAGTTTTAAGCAGTCAAGTAAAAGTAACCAATCCATCATCCTATAACCTGAAAATACAGTTGACCCCGGAATGACATGCGTTTGTACTGCACAGTTCCATCTATACATGGATTTTTTCCCAACCAAATGCAGATCAAAAGTATAACTATAATATATGCAGGATATGAACCCACATGTAGTCCAGGCCAATTTTTCTTGTACTCATTTTGAGTACAGAACTTAAGTGCAGATATGGGTATACACAGAAGGCCCTGGAACTGAAAGCTTTCCTAGCAAATGGAAGTATTATAATGCAATAGTAAACTGATTCTTACAATATAATATATATATTGTAGTCACTCAGTCTCACTTTAGTTACAAGGTAACCAGCAAATAAGTTGCTAAGAATATGTCATTCGAAGCCACAGATGCCTTTGAACAGAATAAAGGCTTTCCGTATCATTTACACTAAAAAAAAGAAAAACAAAAACAAAAAAGCAACAGCTATGAATTTATGGCTTAAAACTGGATACCTATTGGGCCGGGTGCAGTGGCTCCCACCTATAATCCTAGCACTCTGGAGGAAGATGGTTTGCTTGTGCTGAGGAGTAAATAGCCAGGCATTGTGGGGGGTGCTTGTAATTCGAGCTACTCAAGAGGCTGAGGCAAGAGGATGGCTAAGAGTTGGAGATTGCTGTGAGCTATAATATCACAGCACTCTACCAATGGCAACAAAGTGAGGCTCTGTCTTTTAAAAAAGCCAACACAAACAAACAAAAAACTGGATAACTATTTATACTTAATTTTAAATAAAAGGACTTTAAAACTTGCTATTTTTCCTTAAGGGTTGTAATGCATACATACATTTAAATATTCCTGTTTTTTAAATAAAACACATTTTTATACAGAATAAATAAAAAGCAGATGCTTTCTTCTCAAAATGTGGATTTCTGATTTCATATGGAAAATCACATATGGGAAAATGGGGGAAATTGAGAGTAGTGAGGATTATTAATTTGTCATCATTAGTGCTTAGAAAAAATATTTGGCCCAATTCTTCTGTTATTTACTTGGTATTTGGGTTTAGAACCCTCAAGTAAGCAAGAGAACAGAGAAGATATGAGAGAATTGAGTGACAGCAAAATGCTAGCATGCAGATGCGTAAACTACTGCTGGTGAAGTTCTTCCAGCAGTTGTAGATCCAATATAGTTCCCATAAGGCCATGCTACAGACACTGACAATAGTTTATGTCTCCCAAATAAAGTAGAAATATAGTCTCGTTATACCTGAAGCTCTATTAAGAAGTTGGCTGGGCGTGGCGGCTCACCTGTAATCTTAGCACTTTGGGAGGCCCAGGGAGGAGGATTCCTTGAGGTCCAGAGTTCAAGACCAGCCTGAGCAAGAGTGAGACTCCATTACTACAAAAAAATAGAAAAATCAGCCAGGCATGGTGGTAAGCCCCTGTAGTCCCAGCTACTCAGAAGGATGAGGCAAGAAGATTGTCTGAGTCCATGAGTTTGAGGTTACAGGGAACTATGATGAGGCCACTGCACTGAGCTAGGGTGACAGAGGAAGACCCTGTTTCAAAAATAAAAATGTTTCTTACTAGTTAGTATTAAAAAGAGGTCTACTGTGTTGAAAAGAAAAAAAAAGACCACCGCCAGGCTTACTGTGAATGAATAAGATTACCTAAAATGCAATCAAATTCTGACATAAAATTATATTAATGTTTCAAAGACCACGCCAGGAAGCCACACTTTACTGCAAAATGGAACCACACTCCTATTATGGTAGTAGTTGTCACCATCTAAGAGTACAGTTAATATTTAGCCAACTCCAGACTCTGGCGTGCTAACGAGAAAGCACTAGAGGAAAAAAAAGAGAAAGCACTAGAAACAGACTATTTTTAAAAACAATAATCAACTTTAATCAATTACAAAAATTAACGAATTGAAAACAAAGAGGGCATAAGATTGCAGTACTTTCCCCTCAATCCTTAACTACCTGAGAAATCAATTCCATCTGTGACGTCCACCGGTTTAGTCTGCCTCTCTAAGCCTCGGTGTCCTCGTTCGTGAAAGGGTCTCACGGCACCTACCTACTCCAAAGGCTAATGCACGAACCAAATAGTAAGGTATGCAAGGTAGCACAGGAACTGATAGCAGATGCTCGATAAGTAACAGATGTTATTAATCACAGTCAGCTTTATTGTCTCCATTATTTTACTGCAGGTATCGCTGTGTCTTACGACGCCAGTCCCCATCGTCAACAACCAAAGACTACTTCGGAGAAGTTCAAGATACCAGAGACCACAACAAGTAAAAGACGCCGACGACGGCAGCCTCAGCTCAGCTGTCATCACATCGGCCCAGGCGGCCCTTCTGCGGGTTCCCAGGCGCCGGAGCCCCGCCCCGCCCCGCCCCGCGAACGGCCACGAGCGGGGTGAGGGGGCGTCTCCACCCCACATCCTCAGCGCCCCGGGGAGGCCGCGCCAACCCCGGCCCGCGCTGGCCCCATCCCCCGTCCGCGGGCTCCCTCCCGGCCCCGGCCCCGGCCCCCGCCGCCGCCGCACCTTGAGGTGGCTGCGCAGGCCGCCGGCGCCTCCAGACTGGTCGGAGATCTCGTACGCGCCCGTCACCAGCAGGTCCTTGTGGATCTCCTCGCGAAGGCACTTGCGAGAGTTAACGGGTAGATGGAAAGAGATGGCGAGGACCACGCTGGGGCCGAGCAGGAACAAAAGCAGCAACGCCAGCGGGCAAGGGCCGCGCCGGGCCCATGGGCCAGACAGACCAGACATGGTGCCGGAGACTCGTTCACCACCCCCGGCCTCTACCGCGCCGGAACCGGGAGGACTCGCGTCACTCACCTCTGACCCACTGATGCCGCCTGCGCCATTTTGGAGTCTGGCAAATAGAGGCCGTCTGTATAGCGGATCTTTTGAAAAGGAAGAAAGCATGTGATAACATTTCACAAGTTTAAGTGGTTAAAAAAGGTTTTCTAAAAGGTTATTGCAAACGTTTTATTTTTGTTGAGGTTAGGGGGCCACCAAGTCTGCCATGGCAAGTATGGGCAGCCCTGGAAGTAATTCTCCTTTAACTTCCGGAAGATGTACCCGCGCGTTTTAAGGTCGATGACACCATAGCAACCAAGCCCCAATGGGGAACAGCCACAAGGCCTTTCTCTGGGTCCGCCCACCGGCCGCCTGGGTGCGCGAGCCGAGACCGAGGCTGAGGCTGGGTTTCCCCGGGCTAGGGTAGTTTGCGTCCACGCCGGGCGTCTTGACGTCTTGGTGACAGCTGGGACATTGAGGCATCTCAAAGGCATCTTTGAGAAAAGAATTTCGAGGATCTCTATTTGGACCTCGAAGCAAGTGTGGACCAGTACCTCAGAGAAGAAGGTGTGGGGTCACCTCGTGAGCGTGAGCTGCTGGGCAGGCGTCCAACTCATGCCTAGCTGGCTCTCCGAATGTGCTTCTTCTTATTTTTTAGCAAACAGTGAGCATCTTCTATGCAAGGTTATATTCAAAGTAAGTTTGAATTTATGTAAACTGAATAAAATACCATGTTTTGGTCTAGCCTGAGAGAGAAACATAGTGAAGAATTTACCAGATAATCAAATATTTGTATGTTTTAAATGCATACTTTAGGCATCAAATTGGCTATCTATAATAAGCAAATTCACACAGTAATTCATCCATTCATTCAAAAAATACTTTGAGTACCTACTGTATACCAGACACTATGCATGTATACTAACATGTTTATTGATTTAACAAACCGTTAAGATGCTATCAAATATTCAGAGCTGGAGAGTATATGAAGATAAACATGAAAAACTGCCTATGTTTCAAATTATTATATACTTTGAGTAATGTTTATTAAGCATCTACAGAAACACCCAAAAGATTGACTATCTGCTCCTAGTAATTTAAATGATTTTTTTTTTATAACTCCATTCAGTCCATCTAGTTCTTTCCTGGAACTGAAGTCCCACAAATGAAGCAAGCACTGTAAAGCATTAAAAAAATTGACAAATGCCATATAATAATTATTTTATAAGGTGTCCACTTAGGAACATTAAGTTTGATTGTTTTATTCCTCCTCTAAGATAAGACTGCTAGTCCACTCAGTACATCCTGATAATTTGCATTGGCCTTTTTCCTGCCAGTGCAGGGAATCAGTATAAGCAGTTATCTAATTCATTGTTTACTCGCATTCCAGAGGCTCTGCTGACCAATTGCAAGAGATGTGCAACTCATTAAAAAACTGTATTAGGCCAGGCGTGGTGGTTCATGCCTGTAATCCCAGCACTTTGGGAGACTGAGGCTGGGAGGGAGGATCACTTGAGACCAGGAGTTCAAGGTTACGATGAGCTATGATCAGGCCGCTGCACTGTCAAGGTTCCATTTTACTTATGTATTGTGTTTATTATCTGTTTCCCTAATTAGATTGTCCATTTTGTGATGGCAGGGATTTTTGTGATTTATGATCAGGCCACTGTACTCCAGCTTGGGTGGACAACAGAGCAATACCCTGTCTCTAATAAAACAAAAAAATGAAAAAGCCCAACTGTATGTGTTTTTAAAATTTTGATCTTACATATTTCACATTTTATAATCATGTCTTTTGAAATATTTTTACACATCGGATTGATCTCATTTGATGTTTTCAAAATCACTGTAAAATAGTCTGGGCAAGTCTGTTCATTTTACAGATGAGGAAACTGAGGTTCCGAGAGAGCAAAGAAGTTTTGTACTGTTAAAGAAAAAATTACTCATGACACTCTCTAGAGAACTATAAAGCAGACCTTTATTCACGGGAGACTATCAAGGGAGGTACACAAGGGCTACTGCAATGGGGATTTTTAGTAGGGGACGGAGATTGGATCCAACTCCGAATACAAAGAAAAGTAGGAATTTAGGGCAGTGCCTATGGTTCAAAGGAGTAGGGCGCTGGCCCCATGCCTGAGGTGGAGAGTTCAAACCCAGCCCCGGCCAAAAACTGCAAAAAAAAAAAAAAAAACAGAGAAAAAGTAGGAATTTATAGCCAAGGATCAGGATGAGGAACTGTAGACAAAGAATTGCTAAAAGGAAATATTGGGGAAAGGGGGAGATTCTGGTTAAACTTAACAGGATTCTTTCTAAAATTAGACAATGGGAAGACACAGAAACCTAAAGTCAGGGCCCAATTTAGAAGACACTTCAGAATAGCCTGAGTAGAGTTCAGTCAAGGAGAGAATCTTTGTTAGTACCCCAGATCCCATATCTTTTTGTTTTTTTCAGATATGGGGTCTCACTATGTTGCTCAGGCTGGTCTTGAACTCCTGGGCTTAAGCAACCCTCCTACCGCAATCTCCCTGGGTGTGTGCCACTATGCTCAGCTTAAATCCCATATCTTAAAAGTGACAAAGACAATCTACAGGCCTGAGCTTTTCTTTTTTTTCTTTCTTTTTTTTTTTTTTTTAGAGACCGAGTCTCACTTTATTGCCCTTGGTAGAGTGCCGTGGCGTCACACAGCTCACAGCAACCTCCAACTCCTGGACTTGGGCGATTCTCCTGCCTCAGCCTCCCGAGTAGCTGGGACTGCACGTGCCTGCCACAATGCCCGGCTATTTTTCTGTTTTGCAGTTCGGCCGAGGCCAGGTTTGAACCCGCCACCTTCGGTATATGGGGCCCGGCGCCCTACACAATGAGCCACAGGCACCGCCCAAGGCCTGAGCTTTTCTCAGGAAGGTGCTATCATTTCTTATTTTACAGATGAAGAAACTGAGACTTAGAGAATTAAGTTACTTGCTTATGTCACAGCCTCAAGTCCTTTCTTGTCCTGTACTCTTAATTTTCCCCAGCCTCCAATACTTCCTGTCTCCGTTTTCTCCTTAGCACTCACCACTATCTAATATAGCATACATTTCACCTATTTATTGTGTTTATTAATCTGTTTCCCTAACTAGATGTCTGCTTCGTGATGACAGGGATTTTTGTTCACTGCTTTATCTCTCGAACCTATAACAGTGCCTGGCAGTTAGATACAATAAGTAATCGTTCAGTAAATGTAAGAATGCTTCCTTAGAAGGCCAAACAGCAAATTCCTCCCATCATTCTTTAGCTGTTTTCACCCAAATTAACTTAATCTGTGATGTATCTAAAGTGTAGGTACAATTTCACTTTCACCAATAACATGCACTTTTTTGTTTTTGAGATAGAGTCTCAGTTTGTTGCCTTTGGTAGAGTGCCGTGGATCATAGCTCACAGCAACCTCAAACTCTTGGACTCAAGTGATCCTCTTCCCTAAGCCTCCCAAGTAGCTGGGAATACAGGTGCCCACCACATTGCCACACTATTTTTAGAGACAGGGTCTCCCCCCATGCTCAGGTTGGGTCTTGAACTCCTGGGCTTAGGCAATCCATCTACCTTGGGCTTCCAGTGCTAGGATTACAGGTGTGAGCCACCATGTCCTGCCTGTGCATTTTTCTTTTGTAATTGGAACATGTGTTCTTATTTCCATATGAGGACATAAAACACCCACACCAATTGGAGGGCAGAGTAGATAACTCTCAGGAAACAAACTTTTAAACTTGAACCTGCATCAAAGAAAGTATCATTTTACATCTGTATGACGAAGAGGTCTCATTTGGATTTGGAGAACAAAATACCCCATAAGTGCTGCTTCCTGGCCAGCAATCCTCTGCCATCCCGTAATCCTGAAACTTCCCCAGCCAGACTCACCTAAGATTCCTGAGCCTCTGGAGGTAAAGAAATGTCACAAGAACACACCCTCTACCCAGCCAGTCCCTCAAACACAGGTTTCTTTTGTATAGGAAGGAGCATATTTAAAACATACTTCATCGCAGACAGTGAATCAGAAACTCTTATTAGAAATCTAAATTTATGGCTTGGTGCCTGTAGCTCAAGCGGCTAAGGCGCCAGCCACAGACACCAGAGTTGGCGGGTTTGAATCCAGCCCGGGCCTGCCAAATAACAAGGACAACTACAACCAAAACATAACCGGGCATTGTGGCGGGCGCCTGTAGTCCCAGCTACTCGAGAGGCTGAGGCAAGAGAATCGCTTAAGCCCAGGAGTTGGAGGTTGCTGTGAGCTGTGGCGCAACAGCACTCTACCGAGGGCGACAGTTTAAGGCTCTGTCTGAAAAAAAAAAAAGAAATCTAAATTTATAACAAACTTGCTGGGTGATTCTGTGGTTGGGAGTCCTCTGAAGTGTGTGGGCTGAGGCCTCCTTTAAACTGCCTAATCCTCCAGGGTGGCTTGAGGTTCTCCAGCTCCAGTAGAAAAGTCATCAAGGATTCCTAACTCCATTGTCCTAACCCATTCACATCCCACACACAGCTAAGACTAGGTGGGTTCTGTGAAGATACAAAAGACCCTTTTGGAAAGCAATTTGGCAGTATTTGCCATGCGCCATACTGTTTAACCTAGAGAGGATTCCAATGGGTCCTCTAAATGTTGAACCTGGTCCTGGAAACTGGTGCTGCGTTCCAGGTGATGTCACTCAATCACACAACTTTCTTTTCTTTTCTTTTTTTTTTTTTTTTTTTGAGATAGAGCCTCAAGCTGTTACCCTGGATAGAGTGCTGTGGCATCACAGCTCACAGCAACCTCCAATTCCTGGGCTCAAGCAAGTCTCCTGCCCCTGCCTCCCAAGTAGCTGGGACTACAGGCACCCGCCACAACGCCAGCTATTTTTTGGTTGCAGCCATCATTGTTGTTTGGCGGGTCCAGGCTGGATTCGAACCCGCCAACTTAGGTGTACAAGGCTGGCACCTTAGCCTGCTGAGCCACAGGCGCCGAGCCAATCCCACAACTTTCAATGCATCCCTAGCCCTGACCTCTCCCCTAAGTTTCAGAGTCTATATTGAGCTCCCTACTCTACATCTCCACTTGGATGACTAACAGTGAACTCAGACTTAATTCTTGATTTCCTTTCTCCCCTCCTCCCAAATCTATTTCTTCCCCATCTCAGTAAATGGCACCACCTTCTACTCAGTCACTGAGACTATCCTTGTTTCCTCTTTCTCTTATCCCCTCCTCAGACAGAGCCAGTTCATCAAGTTCTATCAGTTCTGAATCCTAAAACACATGCTGATCAGTTTCTACTTCTTCCTAAGCTAGGGGTCCACAAATTACTGCCCACTTAGGCAGGTCAGATCTGGCATGCAACCTCTTGTTTTTGTATTGCCTAAGAGCGAAAAATGGTTTTTACATTTTTTGGAGGGTTGTCAAAAAGGGAGGAGGAGCAGGCACAAAGGAAAGGAGAATGTGTGACAGAGAGCTTATGTGGGCTGCAAAGCCTAAAATATGTATTATCTGACCTTTTACATAAAAGGTTTCCTTGTCTCAGCTAAGCAGACAAGACAACAGCCTCCTTGCTGCTATCTCTCCTTCCATCCTTGGAAGCAGACAATAATCACTCATTAATACATGCAGAATGATTTTTTTAAAATGTAAATCAGACAAATTAGGATAAAACCCAAACACCTTACCACAGCCCAAAAGGCCACTGTAGTCTGGCTCTTGCCTACCTCTCTAATCTCATCCTACCCAATGATGACTTACCTGGTTTTCCAAACAGTTTAAGCTCCTACCAGCATCAGAGCCTTTGTACTTGTTGTCTACCGGGAGCTCTCCTCTTAATCTCTCGTCTGGTGGACTCTGGACTCTGTGGACTGTTCCTCATCAGTCAGGTCCCAGCTGAATGTCAGGGATTCCACCCTACATAAGTAACTCCAGCCCCAGGTTATTTCTATCACATTATGTGGCTTTATTATCTACATAGTACTTACCACTATTTGAGAGTATCTTGTATATTTCTTTCTTTTTTTTTTTTTTTAGGTTGCAGCCACCATTGTTGTTTGGTGGGCCTGGGCTGGATTTGAACCCGCCAGCTCAGGTGTACATGGCTGGCGCCTTAGCCCGTTGAGCCACAGACACCGAGCTGTATATTTCTTTTCTTGTTTATCATCATCATCATCATATACTACTGGAATTTAAACTCCAGAAGAGCAAGGTTTTTGGTTTTTGCCTGATATATCCCTGAGTTCAGGTACAGCACACTGCACATAGGGGATACTCAACAAATGTCTATTGAATGATTGAATGAAATGACATAAAGTGCCTAGCACAAGATGAACATAGAGCAGTTGCTCAATAAGTGGTAGTTCCTCTATCTAGTGAATACAGCATTTTAGTTGCCATTTTTCATATGGAGAAGCTGAAGTCCAAAACTGTTAAGTGACTTGCCTCAAGCCATACAATGAGTCAGTGTGAGAGCTGAAATTAGAAAGGAGAGCTCCTAACTGCGGACCAGTTTTTCTCATCAGATTTGCTAAAACTTGGTATCTATTATTTAGTTCCAATCCTAGTAAGAAATTTTAGAATCCTGGGTATTCTTTCTCTATCCTCACTTATATTCATAATACGCATTTGTGGTGCATACATGAATTTAAGTTTTCCGGGACATCCATGAAGATAATACTAGTTAATACTGAAACTTGTTATATCCACTAGCATTTCCCTTCAATTTATTCTGCTTAAAGAAACAAGCTTTATCTTCTTCTTCTTCAGATTCCTATGGTGCTATATTTTATTTTCTTAGGTGGGAAACATAAACACCTCACCATCTCCTCATTAATTCATCAACCTTCTCTGTAAACTTTGTGAAAACTGATTATTAATATTAGGACCCTGCCTTATATGAGTATGCTATAGAGCAGGATCAAAGTTCTTCTAGTGATATATTTGGACTGAAAGCATAAGAAGTCTGGATTTAACAGACTAAAAAAAAAAATTATTAGGAAGAATTATAGAGATGATGCAAGCAAAAGATACAGAAGTTATGCCAAAAGAACAAGTTTCAGAAAACTTAAGAACCATCACATGTATTATCACCACTACTCACAAGCCTTGAGAAGGGTTGAAAAGGACAGAACTGGAAGAGCAGGAGGCCTCCCCTCTTAAGTACTCTTGTGCAGAACATTGGCTCCAGGGTCTAGTGCACAGAGGTGAAGTTCCGGAGGCCAGGAAGGCAATATCCCAAGGTGGGAATGAGGAAAAAAAAAAAATTCACAGACCAGTCAGAATGGAGGAAGTAAGAACATAAAAGAAGATAGAATTGTAAAGATGGGGCTCTAAGGGAGAAAGAAATAGGATCAGGGAGGGCAGCTGGGAACTGCAGAGACCCCTTGTTTAGTCTATGTCTGTAGCTGCTTATGCTACAACGAAGGAAAAGAGCTTTGGGAAAGGAAGAAATGGGCAGGGAGAGAGGGAAGGAGGGGGTGGGTGAATTCACACCTATGGGGTGAAGAGCATACTTATAATTTTGACTCAATCTGTACAAAAAACAAAGTACATAAATAAAACATGTATCACCCCTAATATTCTGAAATAAAACAATTCACAACACACGTACGCACAAAAATAAGTTCCTGTGCAAAAAAAAAAAGAAAAGGAAAAAGAAGAAAGTAAAGAAAGGAAAAAAAGGAAAAGAAAGACATGGGAAAACTGCTCAGAACCTTATGAAGTAGACTCAGAGTTAAGACCCTCCAGAAAAGGACTAATGGGAGAGTCAAAAGGTGTCTACTCCCAAACATTAACTATACTCTTCACCTGAGCACAGCTGTACCTGAAGCCTGCACACATGCAGATTGACAGAGGGCTGGGATTACTTCGAAAGGGCTCTGAAACCCTAAATCTTAGTGGCCTAGAGTGGAGGACTTCACAGTTATAGGTGTTTACTCCTAACTCAGGGAAAGTTTTGAGTTTCCTCTCCAGTGCAATTACCTTGCTTGCCATTAAGTGGTCAGTATCTGGCATCCACTATCACTGGCTATCTCTGAAATCTTCCAGAACTCATTCTTCTTCAAAAAAAAGATCCATCCTGTGAAAGTGATGGGCCATACAAGTGGAAAAAAGTCACCAGCTGGCCCATAATCATAGCACTCTTGGAGGCCAAGGTGTAAGGATCACTTGATGTCAGGAGTTTGAGACCAACCTGGGCAAAATGAGATCCATCTCTACTAAGAATAGAAAAAATTATCTGGGCTTGGTGGCAGGCATCTATAGTTCCAGCTAGTTGGGAGGCTGAGGCAGGAGGATTGCTTGAACCCAGATGTTTAAGGTTGCTAGGAGCTAAGCTCATGCCATGGCACTCTAGCCTATATGACAGAATGGGACTCTGTCTAAAAAAATAAAAATAAAGCTGCAGACACGTTGCTAATGCGTGTATGACTTCTTTTCTTTATAACCTACTGGAATAGCCCCTGCATATCAGACTCAGCTGGCAGCTTAAAAAAAAAAAAAAAAAACCTATGTACCTACATGAATGAAAACAGAATATCTGGGTTTAATACCTGGAAATAGTATGTTTCAGTGATTCCCTAACTTTGCAGCATATCTGAATCCTCTGGAATGTTTAGAAAATAATGATGCCTGGCTCCCACTCCCAGACATGCTGATATAATGGGCTTGGGGTGCAACCTGGGCACCAGGATTTTAAAAAATTCCTCTGTGGTCTAATGTGCATCCTGGGTTGAAAATCCATGTGCCAGTCTAACCCTTGCCCATTCCTATTTTAGCACCTAAGGTTTCAATGCCTTTCAAGTAGCACGCTCTTAGTATTTCTCAGTTTGATTTACATCTTTGTTTTTCCAGCTGAAGCACTGCCACCCTTCCACCTAGAACACAATATGAAAATTTGTCCTCTGGTAAGGACGGTACCTGCAATACTCGCTTGAAGACAAGGTTCACTCCTCTGCTGGCCCTGAGCTCCCAGCTCAAGTGTTAGCAAAGAGGGAGGAATGGGAAGTAAAGGCTTCAAAGGAGGAAGCTCTCTCCAGCAGCACATGGGGGAGCCTTTTTCTTCTCCCTTGCAGAAAATCGTTGTGGCACGTGGACAAAGGAAGTATTAATAACCTTTCTAAAGACAAACTTCTCCAACATTTGGTGTTTCACAGACCGCAACCAGTGCTGTCATTACTACAGATGGCCAACTTCTGCATTTTGGATGACGGCTTCCGAAGATAGCTCAACTTGCATCCCTACAGCAGAAGACTCAGCTATGGGGAAGGGAACCATCCACATCTCTAAACCAGAGGTTAAAAGCCACTACCCACATTTTGGTCAAGAATAGGGAGATTGGCCACCAAGCAAAGTCATTAGAGGCAGCCAACTTCTTTGGAGTGAAATTAAAGGAACACAACAGCATCATCACAACCAGGGCTTACTGGCATGACCTAGGCATTCCACGGGAGATATGTACTCTAGATGGGGGGGTCCTGGCTCTGTCCTGCCACTCATTCACTATTTACATTTTTGAGGTGCTGAATTCCCCACCTTGTAAAGTGTGAAGCCAGAGACTGATAGCAGATTCCTTCTTTGACTTCTTATAAACCTGCATCCCGAGAGAAGTAGCAAACTCACAAAGGTGATGATACTACTTCGCTAACAGTTGTCCTTCACCATCCTTCATCAGGGCCCAGTGTCCTGGCTGGGGATTTGGCCACAGCTGAACTGTCTGCAGGTTACGACCTCTCCAGCTCAGAGTCTAATCGCAAACACCTTCCAGGGCAGCTTTGGTGACTAGGATGAAAGCCTCTGAGTTAGTTTCCTGGAGCCACAGACTGGGTGGCCTAGAGCAATAGAAATATGTTCTCTCATGGTTCTGGAGGCCAGAAGTCTGAAATCAAGGAGTCAGCAGGGCTGCACTCCCTCTGAAGGCTTTAGCGGAGAATCCTTCCTCACTTCTTTTTGCTTCTGGTGGCCACAGGCATGCCTTGGAGTGGCTGTGTCCCTCCGATCTCTGCTTCTGTCTTCACACGGTCTTCTCTCTTCTCTCTGTGTCTCCTCACATGATGAGGTAGGACTCACTCAGATAATCCAGGATGATCTCAAGATTCTTAACTTAGTTATTTCCCCAAGGACCTTTCACAGGTTCTAGGAATTAGGATGCTTCAGCATGCTTTTGGGGGGTCACAATTCAACTCAATACAGCCTCCAAATGGAAAAGGGCAGGGGAATGTCTAGGGGGCCTTGCCACCTCATGCCACACAGACATGATCTCTTCCACCAGGCCATCTAGTTCCTTCTGTACTTTCTGTATCATCTTCTCTCCCTACTTCTGGGCCACCTGCCTCAGAATTATCTCAGGAGCTGGTTAGAAATACAAATTTCTGTCTTTAGGTTCGGCGCCTGTGGCTCAATGGGCTAAGGCGCCAGCCACGTACACCTGAGCTGGCAGGTTCGAATCCAGCCCGGGCCTGCCAAACAACAATGACAGCTGCAACCAAAAAATGGCCAGGCATTGTGGCGCACCTGTAGTCCCAGCTACTTGGGAGACAGAGGCAGGAGACTCACTTGAGCCTAGGAATTGGAGGTTGCTGTGAGCTGCGATGCCACGGCACTCTCTCCAGGGTGACAGCTTGAGGCTCTGTCTCAAAAAAAAAAAAACAAACAAATTGCTGTCTTTAATGCCCTAGTCCCCACTGTTGCTATTTCCAATGAATCAGACTTTCTATGGATAGGGCCCAAGAGTGTGCATTTTGAATCATCTCCCTGGGAGACTCCGATGCACTTGAAGTGTGAACACCCTGCCATGCTGTGAACTCAACTGGTGTTTTCTGCTGCATCCTTAGATGTCTTACATTTATTTGAGTTAATGGGAGCCAGGATTTAACTGGGTAGTCCTGGAGTCAGAATGCCTCAGTTCTGTTATCAGCCTGCTACAGTTTGAATATATTTCCCAAAGTTCATGTACTGAAAACTTAATCCATAGTATTAAAATGTGTTGAAGGTGGGGCCTGATAAGAAGTGATTAGGTTAGGAGGGCTCTACCCTCATGAATGAATTGATGGGAGTGGGCTTATTATAAAGTGGGTTAGTCCCCTGTTTTTCTCTTGCCCTTTCCCCCCGTCTTGTCCTTCCCCCTTCTGCCATCAGATGGCAGAGAAAGAAGACCCTCGCCAGATGCCAGCCCCTTGACTTTGGACCTGCCAACTTCCAGAACTGTAAGAAATACATTTCTTTTCTTTATAAATTACCCAGTCTGTGATATTCTGTTATGGCAACACAAGACAAACTAAGAAAAGAAGTGCTGTTGCTATAACAAATACCTGAAAATGTGGAAGCAGTTTTGGACCTGAGAAATCAGTAGGGGCTGGAAGAATTTGGAGGAACAAAATAGAAAAGGCCTAGATTGCTATAAATGAAGTATTGAGGGCAATTTCTGGGTGAGGGCTTGGAAGAAGAGGAGAGCTGTAGGAAAGCCTGGAACTTCTTAGAGATGATTTATGTGGTTGTAATCAGAATTTTGGTAGAACTATGGACAAAGGCCATTCTGGTGAGATCTAAGATGGAAATGAGGAACAAGGTATTGGAAACTGGAGTAAAGGCCATACTTGTTATGAAATGGCAAAGAACTTGGCTGAATTGTGTCCATGCCTGAGGGCTTTATGGAAGGTGGAATGTAAGAGCAATGAACTCGAATATCTGGCAGAAGAAATTTCTAAGCAAAATATTGAAGGAGCTATGTGGCTACTTTTAACCACAGACTGTAAGACGTGAGAGGAAAGAAATGACTTAAAGATGGAATTTATAATTGAAAGAGAAGCAGAATGCAAAGTTTGAAAATTTTTAGCCTGACCAGGTAAGGAATGAAAAGGCATGTTGGGGAGAACAAACCAAGGGTGTGGCCAATTGTTTGCTGAGGAGATGGGTATAGATAGAAGGGAACCTCAAGATAATTGGGAGAACGATTTCAAAGGCCTTTCAGAGACCTTCGAGGCTGTCCTTCCTAGCTCAGACCCAGAGCTCTAGGAGGGCAGGACAGCTTCTGAGGACATGACCAGGGAGCCCTCCACCTGCTCACTGCCCAGAACCGCTAATTTTTCCATTTTTAGTGGAGACGGGGTCTCTCTCTTACTCTGATTGGTCAGCAACCTGTACTTCTGCATGGTACTTCCTGCATCAGCCCTGGCTCCAGCAGGCCCAGGTGCAGCTTAGCCCACTATTCCGGAAAATGCAAGGGGTAAACCTTGGTGGGTCCGCATGGTACTAATTCTACAAGCACACAGAATGTAAGAGCTATAGGAGCTTGGCTTCCTCTACCTAAATGTCAAATGATGTCTCGGCTAGCCTGGGATACTAGGCAGAGAGTTGTTGCAGGAGTGGAGCCACCACAGAGAAATGCTACCAAGGAAATGCTAAGCAGAAATGTGGGGTCATAGATGCTCCAGAGAGTCCCCACTAGGTCAATGCTTGTCAAGGCATGGAGTGGGGACACGTCTGAGACTCCAGAACTGTAAAACTGCCAGCTTGCAGCATCAGTCTGGGAGAGCTGCAGGTATGAGACTGCTATCTGTGATAGCTGCTGGGTGAGCTGAGCTCAGCAAAGCCATAGGGGTAAGGCCTCCTGAGGGCTTTAAACCTGACACCTGGCCTAGTGTGCCCAGAAGGTGGGACATGGAGTCAAGGAAGATTATTGAGAAGCTTTAATATTGTTTTCTTCTGTTGGGTTTTGGATTTACTTGGTACCAATTACTCATTTCTCTTGTTTGTTTCTCCCTTTTGGAATGGAATGCCTATTGTATGCCAGTTTCACCACTATATTTTGGAAGTACATAACTTGTCAATTTCACAGGCTTATACCTGATGAGAAATTTGCCTTGGGACAAGTCTCACTCGTATCTGATACAGATGAGACTTTAGAATTTGACTTTTTTTTTGAGACAAGGTCTCACTCTGTTGCCCTGAGTAGAATCCCATGGTGCCATAGCTCACAGCAACTTCAAACACCTGGTCTCAATCAATTCTCTTGCCTCCGCCTCCCATGTAGCTGGGACCATAGGTGCCCACCACAGGGCCTGGCTAATTTTTCTATTTTTAGTAGAGACAGGCTCTCTCTCTTGCTCAGGCTGGTCTTGAACTCCTGAGCTCAAGTAATCCATCTGCTTCAGCTTCCCTGAGTGCTAAGATTACAGGTGTGAACCACTGCACCTGACAGAGACTTTGGACTTTGAACCTTTGAGTTGGTGCTGGAATGAGTTAAGACTTTGGGGAATATAAGGATAGAATGAATGTACTTTGTATGTGAGAAGGACATGAGTTTTGGAGGGCCAGGGGCAGAATGCTATGGTTGGAGTGTCCTCTCCAAAGCTCATGTTGAAATTTAATTGCTATGGTGATAGTGTTAAGAGGTAGTCTGCTAAGAGGTGATTAGGCCATGCCCTCATGACTGGATTAAAGAAGTGGATTTGTTATCACGAGTGAGTTGTTATAAAAGTAAGTTTGGCCCTCTCTGTCCCACATTCTCACCCTTCTGCCTTCTGCCCTGGGAAGATGCAGGAGGAAAGCCCTCCTTAGAAGCTAGCGTCACACTCTTGGACTTCCCAGTCTCCAGCACCATGAACCCAATACATTTCTGTTCATATAAATTCTCCAGATTGCGTTATTTTGTTACAGCAACACAAAATGGTCTAAGATAAACCAAATCCAAGCTCTGCTTTGTCACTAACCATGTGACTTCAGGCTAGTTACCTGAACTGTCTGTGTCTGTGCTTCCTTATGTAAATGAGGATGATTACAGTGAAGTATAATTATAATTATACGTAGTAAGGCTGTGGTGAGGATTAAGTGAAATAAAGTATGTAAAATGCTTAGAACAGTGTCTGTCACATGATATGCACCCAGTAAATTTAAGCTGTCATGAAACACAACAAGTTGGCAGTGGCTTTTTTCTTTTTTTTTTTTTGTGGTTTTTGGCTGGGACTGGGTTTGAACCCACCACCTCCAGTATATGGAGCTGGCGCCCTATTCCTTTCAGCCACAGGCACCGCCCTGGCAGTGGCTTATTTTTTTCACTTTTCTTCTTCACTATATTCCTAGATCCCTCCCTCCTGGGAATATATCCTGATCTTTTTTTTTCTTTTCTTTTCTTTTTTTTTTTTTGAGACAGAGCCTCAAGCTGTCACCCTGGATAGAGTGCTGTGGCATCACAGCTCACAGCAACCTCCAATTCCTGGGCCCAAGCAAGTCTCTTGCCTCCGCCTCCCAAGTAGCTGGGAATACAGGTGCCCGCCACAACACCTGGCTATTTTTTGGTTGCAGCCGTCATTGTTGTTTGGTGGGTCTGGGCTGGATTCGAACCCGCCAGCTCAGGTGTACATGGCTGGCGCCTTAGCCAGTTGAGCCACAGGCGCCGAGCCTCTTTTTTTTTTTTTTTTAGAGACAAAGTCTAACTTTGTTGCCCTTGGTAGAGTGCTGTGGCATCACAACTCACAGCAACCTACAGCTCTTGGGATTAGGCAATTCTCTTGCCTCAGCCTCCTGAGTAGCTGGGACTACAGGCACCTGCCACAACGCCCGGCTATTTTTTTTGTTGTTGCAG
>CAUYRH010129003.1:0-20089 GCA_963574655.1 Perodicticus potto
TTTTCCCCTTCCTCTCAATTATCTGCATCTTCTGATTTCAAAAATAAAACTATATGATTTGTGTAATGCTTTAAATTTCATAAATGAGAAAAGGGTGAAGTAATCAATAAAAATGAACAGTAGACTCAACTGTTAGGGAAAGTCATTTTTTTAGATTTTTATCACACATTATACTCCAAAATGCAACATGAAAGGATTAAACAGTTAAATTCAAAAAGTTAAAAACAGAAAGAAAACATTGATAAAAAAGTACCTGATTTCATAGTCATGTAGGATTTACTATACCCTCCTCCAAAAAGCAACAGATGATATCAGAAAGAAAAATTTTGATGTTTTCACATTAAAATTTAAATATTTGAAAGTCAGAAAAATCATTAACAAAACTGAAATATAAATGTTAAACTAGGAAAAATGTTTATAATGAATATAGGAAACAAAAAGTCAAAATCTTTAATATGAAGTGTTGTTGCAATAAGAGAAAAACCTAGTATCTCAACAGATAATGAGAAAAATACAGTTAATAAAAAAGAAATACAAGTAACAATAAAAATGTATTTTAGAATGCTTCTCTTCACCAGAAATCAAAGAAATATCATCTAAAAACTCTGAGATACCATTGTCTATCAAATTAGCCAGGAATATAAACTGCAAAAGTCGAAATTAGATTAGTAGCTTGATTTAAGAATTCAAATAAGCACTGTAACTTTGCAACCTTCTTCAGCCTTTACTACTTTCTGCCTAGAATTGTACTGTAATAAACATAGGTTGTTTCAGTTGATTCCACACAACAATTTTCCCCTCCTCTGATTTTAAGACTGCTGCCAGGAGACCAGCCAGAGCCAAGAAGATGACATCATGGGAAGTAAAGCCAAGTGTCAGAGTGCTGTGCTGACAACTGTACTTGTAAAGGGAAATGCACAGGAGAAGGTTGGGCTCAAATTACAGCTAGGAAATTTTAAAGTGTATAATTAATCTTTTGCATGGTTTATTGAGTATGTTACAATATTCAGATGGTTTTCAACTTGTATGTTCGTGTGCGTGTTGCATGCATGTGTGGGTTGGGGGATTGGGGCAGGAAGGGATACAAATGGCAAAGCCCCTTTTATCACTGGCCAAAAGGTAGGCGATAGGAGTATAGTTGATCTAATGAAACCACTTGCAATGTTAACTAACTAGTAATTAAGAGCACTGCAAAAATGAGAGGACTGGGAGTATTGAGACAAAAAGACTTAAGATTTTTTGTAAAATAGGTAAAGTAGAATGGAAGTCACCACTTAGTAAGAAGGGTTTGAATGTAGTAGAAGTTGCTAAGACAGAATTCCACTTTGCCTGCAAGCACCTTGTCTTTGACTCCTCGGCCTTTGCCGCAGCTTTTTCCCTGTTAATGACATCACCATTCAAGCTCAGGAGTGTCCAGAGCTCCTGCTCACCAAAGTGTATACTCTCTGTCACCACATCAAATAATATCTTCAGGAACATGGATACACACATACTATGTTTAGATGGAGCACATAAAGTATGTATTTTCAGTGTCTTTAAGGTTTGTCTGTAGTCACAAAAGTAACATGTACTGTCATTAAAAAAATTCAAAGTATAGAAAACAAAAATTCTCACATTTACTATTATCCCTAAGTCTACTATTAGCAGTATAGAGATTTTCCTAAATACAGAATGTCTTAAAATAATCATATACAGAATTCATTAATGGGATGATATTGGCATATTTTAAAGTATATTTTAACCAATCCAGAAAAAGCAATAGATTCCAATGTCACAAATGTTCAGAATACCCACATCAGAGCCAGAGCATTTGTTGAACATCCCAATGGTGTACGTGGTTTGTTAGAACACTGTGCACTCTCTATGTACATGTACCAAAGAGATCAAGTAGAAGATGAAGCAGTCCATGTCCTGGGAGGATTCCAAGCTCAGATTATTTTCCCTGAGAAGATTGTCTATGGAAGCCCACGAGGACAAGACAGTAGTTATTCTGAGCTTTAGATATACTCAGGCAGGAAATGGGTGGTTTGGGTCCGCAGGAAGACAGATCTTGTGGCAGGTAGGCGTGGAGAGGCTGTATGGAATCCAGTAGTGGAAGTGAACTTCCTGGCCTTGGAGAGGCAAGATGATTGGATAGCCAGAACTTCCTCCTCTTCCTTACTGAGAAGAGCCCTGGCAGTGTATTTGAGTCCCAAGTTCTAGGTAGCACCTTCAGTTCCATCTGTAGCCAGAAAAGCAGCCAGAACTGGCATTTTGTACAAGACATAGAGGGGAAAAAATGCATTCTGGTGAGAGGTTCATGATTAAGCCATGACAGTCACAAGGCCCAGCTACATATCCTGGAGGAACCAAGGGAAACCCTCCAGCCTCAAGGGTGCATCTGAATTCGGATTCCCTTGGTTTCGAGAGCAAACAGAACAGGGCTTGGCACACAAAAATGTCTTGGTGAATCTTGGGGTCTCCCTCTCTGGGAGGATATTTTAAGAACAAGAAGGAAATTTGTACAAGGTGTTGACATGTACACACAGTAGCATTTACTCTGAATAGTGAAAAGGGTGGGACCTCATTTTGTACTCCAGTCTAATGAAGTGAACGAATCAGGGAGATTTTATACATGTTATACGATAAGAAATTCTGGTATATCCAAATAATGGCAAGCAATTCAGCAATTAAAAAGGAAGAAGTACATTAATTATATATGTAAAGGCATAGAAGGCATGTCATGTCAATAAGCGAGTAAAGCAAAATGCAGAACAGAATATACATTTGGTTTAACAAAATTATATACCATATTTGTGTGTGTCTGTGTGTGTGTATATATATGTATATAAAATTTCATCCCCCACATGCCCATGCCAAGCTGATTGCCTTTCTGTGCCCTGAGTCCACCCAGTGGAAGGGGCATCTTGTTCTAGTTTGCACAAAGGCATACTAAGTGGGCCAGATTCTGTCCATTGGATCAATCCCTGACTTTTAAAGTCTTTGGTCAATTCAGAATTCCAGCTGATGGTTATTTACATGCAATTTTACATTTTGCCATTCTACTTTCAACTGAGGGAAGTGGGTCCAGAACAAGGCTGGAAGCCCACAGCACTGGGTCCACATTTCTACATTGCTGTGATCTGTGCAGTAGTGAATTGCTTTCCTTCTCTGGGTTTCCACTTTGGCATAATCTCAGAGGTCCGTCCCACCTCTAAAATCACATGATTCTTTGTGACATCAGGTTATAGATGTCTTCTGCACCACGTCATTAGTTTCAAATCAATGAGATGATCTCTCTGGGCCTTCACCACTGAATGAGTGCCCTAGGAAAAGCTAGAAAGCTCACGTTCAGCACTGTTGACTACACTTCACCCAAACTGGTGACCTTTTCTCCCTCATCCCCGACCCTGGTGCATGTCCCTGAAGATGTCCTTTCATGGCTACATAACCCCATTCTTCTTCACCTCCTAAAAATTCCAGGGGAAGTGCTGAAGCTTCTTTTGTACCTGAAAGATGGTTTGGGCAGATTCCCGGATCTTCCTCTCCAAGCCTCATTTGATGGAGACAGCCTGCTATTTTCCTGCACTGTGCTTGTTAATGTCATCATCTGGGCCGTTTGCACAATTTCTGTCTGTTTAAGATCTTCTGCACAGGTAACGGCAGCCTTTGTGTCCTGAGTGCCTGGTGTTCCACCCACAGAGTTTGTGTGGTTGCTGCCACCAGAGTTCGAGGCCACTACCGTAGAGGTCTGGGCAGGAGTGCTTATTTCCTACCACTCCATCCACTCCATCCTCCTTTCTTGTGTGACATGTCGCAGTAGCACAAGCTATTTCTACCACAGCTGAGCTGGTAGGAGTCTTAGTAATAGGTGAAGACCTAAGCTAGCTTGGCTGATAGCTCCCATCTCCTGGCCAGATTACCAACTGACTTGGGAACTTTCCTCTGGGGCCTCTGGCTTGCCCTGCCTGTTATGAAAACTTGCCTTCTCTTCATCTTAGGTGGTACTCAGATTTGTGATGGGGATTGACTCAGAGTGGGGCATGGGTGAGAATACTCTGAATCTCAGTGCATGTGTCCTGGCTCTCCACATTCATTTCTCCTGCATCAGCCTGAGTTTGTTCACATTTTGTTGAGACACTGATGACCTCCCAGGCTGCAGCTAGAATGATGCTTCAAGCCTTGGCCAATCACATTAAAGTTCTCCAGATCACTGTGGGTCATTCCTAATGGTGTGTTTTCTGATTATGGGCACTTCCTGGCCTCTGCATCTGCGAAATAGAGGATTGAAAACTTATCAATTTCTAGACAATATTTTCCGCTTATATTTGTTCTCCTCATTAATGAAAGGTTGCAACCAAATTACCCTTCCTAACACAAGACACTGTATCAACTTTTCAATGCCCACGCTCCCCCATTAAACCCTTTGGTTCTTCGCAACACAGTGTATCTTTGAGGCCGTCACCATGAAATCTTCTACTTTGTTTCATTTCAGTTTTTTATTTCATAATATTATGGGGGGATACAAATGTTTTGGTTACATGAATTGCTTTTTTACATTTTGAGTCAAAGTTGTAAGTGTGCTCATCAATGAAACAATAAGTACTCTTCTGCTAATAGCTTAGTTCTGTGATTTTATGACTGGATTATACTTGGAGTCAGCAACAGGAAACAACAAGCCACACACACTAATTGTAAAATTCTTGGGTATGTTTTCATGCTACTGATGTGGTAAAGCAGCAGAAAATGAACTGGAAAGAGATCTGACTCTGGTTCTTGCTCTTCCACTATCTGTGTAATCTTGAAAATGATTCTTTACCTTTCTGGGTCTCAGTTTCCTCACTTATTAAAAAAATATATATCATTTGAGAACCAACCATGTGTCAGGTGCTGTTCATCATAGGTAAAGAAGATATGATCTAGATTCTGTTGGTAGGGAAGATAAACAAAAAGAAGTAAAAAAGGAAAGAAAAAGAGGTAGTGCCTGTGTCTCAGTAAGTAGGGCACTGGGCCCATATACCAAGGGTGGAGGGTTCAAACTTGGCCCCGGCCAAACTGCGACAAAAAATAGCCGGGCGTTGTGGTGGGCTCCTGTAGTCCCAGCTACTAGGGAAGCTGAGGAAAGAGAATCACCTAAGCCCAAGAGCTGGAGGTTGCTGTGAGCTGTGACGCCATGGAACTCTACTGAGAGTGATAAAGTAAAACTCTGTCTCAGTAAATAAATAAATAAATAAAATAACAGCAGAAAAGGAAGGAAGGAAAGAAGACAAAGAAAAGTAGGGAGAAAAAGGAAGAAAAGATACAAAAGGAAAGGGAGAAAGGAGGGATGGAATAAGCAAATAGATATCTAGTAATAAATTTTATTATAAAAAAGTGTTTTTCCCATTTTTCTTTTCCTTTCTTTCTTTTTCTTTTTCTTTTCTTTTCTTTTTCTTTTTTTTTTTTTTTTTTTTTTGAGACAGTCTCACTTTGTCTCCCTGGGTAGAGTGCTCTGGCATCACAGCTCACAGCAACCTTAAACTCTTGGGCTTAAGCGATTCTCTTGCCTCAGCCTCCCAAGTAGCTGGGACTATAAGCACCCACCACAGCACCTGGCCATTTTTTTGTTGTAGTTATCATTGTTGTTTAGCACAGTGTATGTGATTAACGCCCTAACCACTGAACTATGGGCACTAAGCCATTCATGTCTTTTTTTATTCATAGAGCCATTTGTTTAAGACAAATCCAACCTGGCTGCACTGCCCTGTAAAGCACTTCTTGGCCCCACCTCCATCTCCCAGAGCTCATCCACTCCTGCCACTGTGGTCTTGTCATTTCTTTGGAATTATCTTACCTCGCTCTCAAATCAGTGTCTTGGCAGTCGGTACTTCCTCTGCTTGGACCATTTCCCCCAATATCCTCAGATGGCCTGACCTTCATTTCATTCATATCTTTGCTTAAATGTCATCTTAGAGGGAACATCTCTGGTAACCCTGTCTAAAATAATTTTGTTTCTCCCAGTGCCCTCCTACCTTGTTCTGATTTATTGTTCTTAGCATTTACTTCCACGTGAAATTATATGCTTTGTCATTTGTTTATTCTCTGTCTTCTGAATGTAAAGTCCATGGCAAGGATTCCATTTATTAATTTCTATATTCATAGCTGTTATTATTATTCCTGACACATAGCAGGAGTGCAATTAATGTTTGTTGAATGAACATTGGGGGGATGGGCATTCATGAGCAGTTGGTTTTATTGAAATATTGGGATAAAAAGCTAACTCCTATGCCACCCATTCCCCTCCCATGCAGCCCTTGAGGACACTTCCAGGTCTAACACTGTGGGAGTCCACAAATTATTTCATCAGAAAAGAGGGCTTACATGTTAAAGTCCATTATTTCTTTTTTTTTTTTTTAATTCCAAACACATGTACTTTGTTCTAAGAGCTATGCTATGTGCTTAGATTCAAGGACACAAATAACATTACCCATTCAGCTTTGAGTTTATGGTCTAGTTATAAAAGCAGATTAATCACAATTAATGTGATGATAGTGGAGCTGGGGCACACAAAAGATGCAGTAACTGCCTGCAGGATATCTTAAATTCCTCCTCCATAAAAAGAATATTTACTTCTCAGCTTCAAAGTTTATTATAATAATAAAATAAGAAAATGGATATGCAATTGCTTGAAATACTGCAGAACATCTTCAAATGAACAATGTGGGTGTGGTTATTCAAGATTAAATAAGACATCAGCAAAAATGGCAGAGTACGGAACTCTGACATTTAGCCTCTCCCTGAAATCAATGGAAAAAACAAACTGTCAAAAACTATCAGAACTGTTTTTGAACTCTGGAAATGAACCAAAGACACAGTAACATTAGGAGCACTTATTCAAGAAAACTTATGTAAGAACAGAAAACTTTGTGATCTTTCAATTTGCCTTAGTCCAAGTCCTGCCTTTTAGTTCAGCAGTAACCTTGAAAATAATAGCCTATATTCCCACTACCAGAGAGAGCAAAATGGACCTCATTCACACACCCACACACATTCAATGTTATTTAACCTATTTGGTAGCTCTCTGGAAAACTGATTGAAAGACTTACCTTTATGTTACTTGACTCAATGTTGAATTTAACTTTAAGCACTTTTTCCCCTGAATTCAATAAATTTTTATATGTTGAACTTTTTGTTGTTCATAAGACATTTGAATCCAGCCATCTTGATCTGTGTCGTAGCGTCTTCCCCGCCCCCCCCCTTTCAGCATTTCAAATGTCTTTCCACTGCCTTTTGGCTTCTGAAATTTCTGGTGATAAATCAACTGTTAATCTTATGAGTAACTCCTATACATAGGTTACTTTTCTCTTGCTGCTAAAGCATCTACTCATGCAAGCATTTGTCAAAAACATTCATAGTACATGTTTTAGCTGACTGAAACAATGGGTAACAGTTGGACAAATAATAGACTAACTTCAAAACTGGGAAATGAGGAGATTTGAAAGCTTCCTACATATTTCTGGAACTCTAGAAATCCACATGTTTGCTCATAGCTGTGCACATGCTCAAGAAAGATCTGAAAAGACTCTACCCCCCTACCCTTCTAATTCTTATTGACTATGAGACTGTGCACAAGATGATAGCAAAGCCCAAGATAATATTGTAAGTGGATAGACTGAGTGTTGACGGCATGCCTCAAAACACACACAGGGTCCCTTGGCAAAGAATGAAAGAATTTTTGGTTTCAGGTGTTTAAGGAAATCTCTGTCTATTTATTAGGTCCTGACTAAGCTACCAGAACAGAAATTTCAGTGACCACATAAGACAAGGAATAAAGACTTTACAGAGTTAGTTCAGAAAAGTCACTAAAAACAAAAAAAGACCAAAACCACAACAATCAGCAAAAAGAAATCCTGGGGAGAGAACAGAATCTGATTTCCAGAGTTGACACATTATATCCAAAATGTGTAGTTTTCAACAATTACATGGCATGCAAAAACCCAAGAAACTGTGTTCCCTACACAGGGAGAATAAAAGCAATCAATAGAAATTCATCAGAATTTCTAGACACTGTCCTTACTAGACAAAAATTTCTTTTAATCAGCTATTTAAAATGTGTTTAAAGGAAAGAAGAACAATGTCTCATTAAATAGATAATATTCTGGAACTTAACAATGTACTGGAGTTGTTCAACAGCAGATTCAAGAGAAACCAAAACAGTGAACTTGAAAATGTTCAATCAAAATTATTCAGCACAAGAAGAAAAATGAAAATAAATAAATAAATATTAATAAAGCCTAAGTGACCTATGAGACATTATCAAGTACCAACATATACATAATCTAGAGAAGAACAGTGAGAGGGAGAAATGGGAAAAATTGAATAAATGGCCATAAACCTCTTAAATTCGATTCTAAAAAAATTTTAAGATAAACCCTTCACTTCCAAGAAGCTTAGTGAACTCTAAGTAGGATATGAAAGATGGAGACCCACTTGGAGACTCATAATCGAATTGATGAAAGTCAAAGATAGAGAAGAAATCTTGATAGCAGCAACAGAGAAGAGACCTGAGGTCAAGGGATGTTCATAAAATTAACAGCTGCTTTCTCACCAGGAACTATGTAGACCAAAAGGTAGTATGAAGCCATAATCAAAGCAATGAAAGGAAAAATAAGAAAAGCTGAACAACAAAAAATACAACATATAAAATTTATTAGATGCAGTGAAAACAGTGAATAGAGAGAAATTTATAATGGGAAACCCCTATATTAAAAAGTAAAGATCTCAAATCAATGTTTTAACCTTTCAACTTAAGATACTAGGAGAGAAGTACAAACTAAACTCAAAGCAAGAAAAACAATAATAGATTATAAAGGTGATACACAAAGTAGAGAATAGAAAAACAATACAGGAAACTAATGAGATAAAAATTAAGTTGCTGTGACAAACCTTTAGCAAGACCCCCCCAAAAGAGCAAATTCAAATTACCAAAATCAGAAATTTCATTTCTGAAAGTACCTTTCCCTTGACCTTATAAAAATAAAAAGGATTACAGGGTTATTTTATGAACAATATTATCCAACAAAGTAGAAAACTTACATGAAATGAATAAATTCCTAGAAATGCACAAATTACCACAACAGACTAAAAAAGAAATAGAAAATTTAAATAGGTGTACAAGTGTAGAGATTGATTTAACAAGCAATAAACCTTCCAACAAAGAAAAACCAGAGCTAGAAGGCTTCACTTATGAATTTTGCCAGAAGTTTAAAATGAATAAACACCAATCCTTCTCAAATGCTTTTAAAAATGTAAGAGAAAAACTTTCTAATTCGTTCTGTAAGGCCAGTATTATTCTGTTACAAAAGCAAGATAAAGATATCACAAGAAAGGAAAACTATAAACCAATATTACTTACAGATTTAATTGCAAACTCCTCAACAAAAAAGTTAACAAATGCTTATTGACTACTTGATATATGCAAATCCCCTTGCTAGGCAATTAAGGTCTTGAAAGAATAAAAAGAAAGAGGTGGAGAGGGTATTTTAGGAAAAGAGAATAGATTACCTAACACTACAAAGAAACAAAGTTATTTTTTGAAAGACTTCTGCTAAATTTTGATTATTACAAATGCGATCATTTATTCAATGTATATATGTGTCTTGCAGAAAGAACACACAAGGTTCACTCAAGCTTAACATCTGTGAGTAGATTGTATTATTTGTAAATAATTCTTTGTTTATGTTTGTCTATAATAAGAGTATAATTTCCTAATTCACTATCCCTGACTCTTCTAAGCTGACTTTGGGCTTAGTCATATGACTTGCTTTGACCAATGGAAGATAAGTGAACATACTCTATGTGACCATTTGCATGTTTTGACTTGATCTTCTGAGCTCCTGCTTTCCATGTGAGACTATCACATCTCACAAGTAGTGTTCCTTCAGTATTGGTCCCCAAATGAGGATGTAGAGAGCAGACCCAGGTCTCTCCTATATGCCAAAACCAAATCCAGTATAGCCCAGCACCATCAAGCAGAGTCACAGGTACAGATGCAAAAGTGAAAAATGAATATTTGTGGTTTAGCCTACTGAGTTTGGGTGTTGTTAGTAATGCACCACTATTGCAGTAAAAGCAGATGAAGATAGCCTGTAATTATTTTCAAAGATTAGAGTCACAAAATCCTGGAGTATGTAGAAGCCTGGATAGTTTTGCTTAGTGTTTGTATTGATTTGCTAGGTAGGTCTTTTGCAACTAAGTACCATAAACTGAGTGGCTTAAACAACAGAAATTTGTTGTTTATTTATTTATATGTTTTTAATTTATTTAGAGACAGAGTCTCCCTCTGTCACACAGTGTGGAATGCAATGGTGAGATCATAGCTTGCTGTAGCTTCAAACTCCTGGGCTCAAGCAATTTTCCTGCCTCAGCCTCCCATGTACATAGGAAACTAGGACTACAGGCATGGGACACAATGCCCAACTTTTTCTAAAAACAATATTTTGTAGAAATAGGATCTTGTTGTGTTGCCCAAGCTGGTCTCAAACCTGATTCTCCCATCTCAGCCTCCCAAAGTGCTAGGATTACAGGTACAAGCCACTGAGAACAGCCATCAACAGAAATGTATTATCTCAGAGTTCTGGAGGATAGACACCCAAGATCAAGGTGCCATTAGAGATGGTTTCTTCTGATGGCTGTGAGGAAGAATCTGTTTCATACCTCACTCGTAGGATTTGGTAGTTTGCTGGCAATTCTTTGGTGTTCTTTGGCTTGTAGGATCTGTACCTTCATCTTCACATGGCATTCCCTGTGTGCATCTGTCTCCAAATTTATCCTTTTTACTGTAAGGACACCAGTCATATTGGATTAGGGGCTCACCCTACTCCCCAGTATGACCTATATTAACTAATGACATCTGAGAATAAGGTCACATTATGAGGCACTGGGGGTTAAGACTTCAGCATATGAATTTGGGGGTAAAGGTGGGGGACACAATTCAACTTATAACTGCTTTTTACGCTTTTGCCCTTTTCCCACTGCTTTTTACACTTTTGCCCTTTTCCCATTCTGAAGGTTGTCTATTTGTTTTGATCGTTGTATACTTAGCTGTGCAGAAGATTTTCAGTTTAATTACATCCCATTTGTTTATTTTTGTTGTAGTTGCAATTGTCACGGAAGTCTTCTTCATAAAATCTTTCTGCAGCCTGACATCTTCAAGAGTTTTTCCCCACACTTTCTTTGAGCATTTTTATCATTTCGTGTCTTTGATTTAAATATTTTATCCATCGTGAATCAATTTTTGTAAGTGGTGAAAGGCGTGGATCTAGTTTCAGTCTTTTACGTGTGCTTAGCCAGTTCTCACAGCTTGTTCACGTTTGTTGAATAGAGATTCTCTTCCCTAGTCTATGCTTTTGTTTGGTTTATCAAAAATCAAAGATCAGATGGTCATAAGAGACTGGTCTCACCTCTTGGTTTTCTATCCAGTTCTAAATGTCTATGTCTCTATTTTTGTGCCAATACCATGCTATTTTGATCACTGTGAATTTATAGCCTAAAGTCTGGTAGAGTGATGCCTCTGGCTTTGTTTTATTACTAAGAATTGCGTTGGGAATATGTTTTTTTTTCCTAGTTCCATACAAAACAAAGAACTATTTTTTCCAAATCTTCAAAGTATGATGTTGGTATTTTAATGAAGATTGCATTGAATCTGTAGATTGCTTTGGGTAGAACAAACATTTTAACAATGTTGATTCTTCCCAGCCAGGAATATTGAATGCTCTTCCATTTGTTAATGTCTTCTGCTATTTCCTTTCTTAGGGCTTCATAATTCTTTTTATAGAGTTCCTTCACCTTTTTCTTAGCTATATTCCTAGGTATTTCATTTTCTTTAAAGCTACTGTGAAGGGACTTGTGTCTTTGATTAGTTTCTCAACTTGGCTGTTATTGGCATATACAAAGGCTACTGATTTGTGGACATTGATTTTATACCCTGAGACATTACTATATTTCTTAATCACTTACAGCACTCTTGTGGTTGAGTCTCTGGGGGTTCTGTGAGTATAAGATTATATCATCAGCAATGAGCAAAAGTTTGACCTCCTCTGCTCCCATTTGGATGCCCTTTATATCATTCTCTCACCTGATTGCATTGGCTAGAACTTCCAGAACTATGTTGAATAGTAGTGGCAATCGAGAGCAAACTTGTCTGGTTCCTGTTCTAAGTGGAAAAGCTTTAGGTTTTACTCCATTCAGTATAATATTAGCTATGGGTTTGTCATAGATGGTTTCAATCAGTTTAAGAAATGTTCCACTTAAAATCTATATTCTTAAGTGTTCTTGTTAGAAAAGGATCCTAAATTTTCTCAAATGCCTTTTCTGCATCTATTAAGAGGATCATATGGTCTTTGTTTTTGCTCCTACTGATATGGTGAATTACATTTATGGATTTTCATATGTTAAACCAGCCTTGCATCCCTGGGAAGAAGCCTACTTGATCATGTTGTATAATTTGTTAATATGTAGCTATAATCTATTTGCTAATACTTTGTTGAGTATTTTTGCATTTATACCCATTAGTAAAATCGGTCAGTAGTTCTCCTTTTTAGTTGGGTATTTTCCTGGCTTTGGTATCAGATTGATGTTTGCTTTATAGAAGGTGTTGGGGAAGATTCTTTCCTTTTCAATGTTTTAGAATCATTTCTGCAGTATAGGTATAAGCTGTTCTTTGAAGGTTTGATTGAATTCTGGTATGAAGCTTTCTGGTCCAGGGCATTTTTTTTTTTTAGAAGACTTTTTAATGTTTCTTTGATCTCAGTGGTTCATATCAGTCTGTTCAAGAGCTCTATTTCTTTTTTCTTTCCTTTTCTTTTCTTTTCTTTTCTTTTTCTTTTCTTTTTTTTTTTTTTACAGTTTTTTTCTGGGGCCAGGTTTGAACCCACCACCTCCAGTACATGGGGCTGGCGCCCTACTACTTTGAGCCACCAGGCACCACCCCAAGAGATCTATTTCTTATTTATTAAGTCTGGGGAGAGGGTGTGATTCCAGGTGTTGGTCCATTTCCTCCACATTGTCAGATTTCTGGGCATAGAGTTTCTTGTAGTACTCAGAGATAATTTCTTTTATCTCTGTGACATCTGTTGATATTTTCACATTTTCATTCCTGATGAAATTAGGTTATTAGGGATTTTATTTTCTGATTCTAGTTAATCTGGCCAATAGTTTACCAATTTTATTTATTTTTTCAAAGAACCAAATTTTTATTTCATTAATTTTCTGAATGATTCTTTTGTTTTCAATTTCATTTATTTCTGATTTAACTTTGTTTATTTATTTTCTTCTTCTAGTTTTGGGATTAGGATGTTCTGCCTTTTCATTTTCCTTAAGATGATTCATTAGGTTGTTGATGTGCTTTTTTCTGTTTTTCAGATGTAGGCATCCAATGCGATAAATTTCCTTCTTCAGACTGCTTTTGCAGTATCCCAAAGGTAGCTTCATTGCAGTATCCCACTTGTAGCTTCATTGTTGTTATATTCCAGGAATTTAACAATTTCTTACTTTATCTTTTCCTGACACAACTGTCATTCAGTATGGTTATTTAATTTCCATGCCTTTGTGTGGGGATGAAAGTTTTTGTTGACATTGAGTTTCACCTTTATGTCCTTGTCTGAGAAGATACAAGGTAGAATTTCAATTCTTTTAATTTTTTTGAGGTTTGATTTGTATCCTACTATATGATCTATTTTGGAGTATGTTCAAGGGGCTGACAAGAAGAACATATATTCCTTAGCTTTGGATTGTGTTCTGAATATATCTATTAAGCTCACTTGTTCTAAGGTCTTATTTATGTCCCTGTTATCTTTGTTTAGTTTCTGTTTAGAGGATCTGTCCAGTTCTGTGAGAGGGTTGTTAAAGTACCCAGGTTTCATGGTGTTATGGGACATCATATTGCCCAGACTAATTAAGGTCTGTTTCATAAATCTGGGAGCACTTAAGTTGGGTGCATAAATATTTAGAATTAAAATGTTCTCTTGTTGTATTGTTTCCTTAACCAGTATTAAGTGACCACCTTTGTCTTTCTTAACTTTAGTTGCTTTAAATCCACTTGTATCTGAAAATAAGGTTGTGATCCCTCCTTCTTTTGATTTCCATTTGCCTGAAATACTGTTTTCCATTCCTTAACCTTTAGCCTTGATTTGTCCTTCAAAGGTAGGTGTGTTTCCTGGAGAAAGCATATGGATGGCTTATGCTTTTTTATCCAATCAGCCAGCCTTTACCTCTTCAATGGGTAATTTTAGCCATTAGCATTTATTGAGAGAATTGATAAATGTGGTGGAATTCTATTCATCTTATTTTGTGAGACTCCATTGCTTATTTTTGTCCTTTGCACCACTGTGGAATCTAGGTTTTGCCCTTTAGTTTTTGGGTGTTTACTTTGCCCGTGGTCCATTGTGATGGTCAGTGTTAAGAATAGGTCTAAGTATTTCCTGTAGAGCTGGTCTTGATGTGGTGAGCTTCCTTAATGTTTGCATATCAGTAAAAGATTTTATTTCTACAACAATTCTGAAGATAAGTTTAGCAGGAAACAGAATTCTGTGCTGAAAATTGTTTAGCTTAAGAAGGTTAAAAGTACATGATCACTCTCTTCTGGCTTGGAAAGTTTCAGCTGAATTGTCCACTGTCACCCTGTTAGATCTGCCCTTGTAGGTCAGTTGGGGTTTACTCCTGGCTGCTTGCAAAATTTTCTCTTCTGCCTTGACTGTGGAAAGGTTCATTTTAATGTGTCTTGGAGATGCTCTATTTTGTGTTGAGATGACCTGGGGTTCAATATCCCTCTGAAAGGACTGTTTTGAAATCTTTAGTGAAACTTTGAGAAATTTTCATTTATCACATCCTCTGGTAGGTCATCCATTCCTTTGGGACATTATTCTTCCCCTTCAGGGATCCCTAAAATTCCTGTGTTTTAACATTTCATGAAGTTCCATAGTTCTCTGAGTGAATGTTCTGATTTCTCTCTCTTCTTTTCTGCCTCTTTAAGTACCTGGCTCAACTCAAGAACTTTATCCTCTAGCTCTGAGATTCTTTCTTCTCCATGGTATAATCTGTTATTGATACTTTCTGCTGCATCTTTAAGTTTCCTGATTGATTCCTTAAATTCCTTATGCTCTGCCATATCTTTCCTATATTATTCATAGCTATCATCCATTTTTTGGTTCTGTTTTTCCACCTTCTCATCAATTACCTCTATTGCCTTTACCATCCATATTTTAAATACCCTTTCTGTCAATTCCATTAATTCTTTATGGGTGGAGGAGTCCTCTGCAGTAGCTTCATCATGGTCCTTAGTGGGGTTGTTCTGTTTTGGTTTTTCATGTTGCCATAATTTTTCTATTCATTCCTTTTTGTGTATTTTTTTTTCTTGTTCACTTCCTTGCCCTTCTTTTTCTTTCTCCTGTCTCCTTCACTTTAAATTACCTTGTCTCAGAGCTTAGATGTTGAAGTGGCCTCTTTGTATAAGGCCAAAAGGAAGAGAAGGGCAAAGAGCAAGAAGGGAGAAAGAGGAGAAAAAGAAAGAAGGAGGAAATGAAAAAAAAAAAGAAAAGAAAAGAAAGAAGGGGGTGAAAGAAAAGAATTAAAGAAAAGGAGAGAAGAAGAACAAAAAGAAAGTAATAGGAGAAATGGCGTTGTTTGGCAGGGTGCTATGGCCACACTTGCAACTCTAGGACTTTGGGGTGGTGATCTGGGCAGGTCCCTTGAAACCCAGAGCTCCTTCCTAGCCTGGAAAAAAGCAAGAACTCTTCTCTACCAAAAATAGCAAGAGAAAGAAAGAAAAAGAAAGAGAGGGAGAGAAAGAAAGGAAAGAAGGAAGGAAGGAAAGAAGGAAAGAAGAAAGGAAGAGAAAAGAAAAATTCAGCAGTATGTTGCAGAGGGGATGTGCCAATACTGTCTTTCCAGAAGCCAAAGCTAGAAGGGCACCATGGAGTGTGAGCTCATAACCTCCTTGAACCAGACCACTGCCATTACCTCCTAGCCAGATCAATGCTATGACCCCTCAGCACTCAGAGAAAAGAAAAAAAACAAATACATAAATAGATAAAGGAAATTGAAAATATAAGAGTATAAGATAAATTTAAAAAGGGATATAATAGTTTCTGTAAAAGAAAAATTAATGTGGGAAAGATGACAAAAGTAGGAAAGTCTCTATGAAAAGAGAGGAAAAAGAGAGATATTAAAAATAAAGATAGAATGAAAGGGGCTGAAATAGCTTAATAAAAGTGGAGGACCCCTTGCTATTGAAGAAAGTAAAAATGAAGATTAAGAATGCAACCAACCAACCAACTAACCAAACAAGCAGAAACAACCAAAAAACCATCAACAACCCCAATAACAAAAATGAAAAAAAATTCCTTCCATGCCAGCTTTCTTCAGCTCCTGACCTCCTTGTTGGCTCCTATAGTCCATCACTGCCTCACTGTGTTCCCAGAGTGATCTAGGAATCTTTTAATGCACCTCATCACTTTAATTGCTGAATGGGGAAGAAGCACAATTACTAGATGTTAAAAAATGTGATATATTCAAAATATTTTTTTCTGTTTTTAAAGTTCATTAAAAGCTATAGATATTGGGTGGCACCTGTGGCTCAAAGGAGTAGGGCGCCGGCCCCATATACCACAGGTGGCGGGTCCAAAACTGGCCCTGGCCAAAAACTGCAAAAAAAAAAAAAAAAAGCTATAGATAGAAGTAAACCTACTTAAAACCTGTTGTACTGAAGAAAGCAGATTCAGTAATCAAAGTAATCAATGAAACTTCATGTCATGTATTCTAAATGTTACCATCTCAGCAAAGAATTACTTAATATTTCACCTCCCCGGACCAACTTTATAGTACTTTTATAGGTTTTTAATGTTTTCTTTCCCTGGAAAAAATATTGTGGTATCTTTTAAAATATTTTCCTAGATAAATATCATGTGTGTTATCAAGGCCTTTTAAAAATTAGTCTTTTGAAGTCATCTAAGTTATTACACAAGTGCCATCTTTATCTTCCTGAGAGTCACAGTTCTCTTGAATCCTACCTTACTTGGTAACCATTAAGACAGTTTTGAAGGGCCATTTAAGTTGTGCTATTTTTTGTTAAAAATACCCTACACTGTTGAGGAGGACTGAATTATTATTTGTCCCCTTCATTTCTTCATTTATTCTATAATGACAGTAAGCCCCATATTTTAAGGTGAAACTTTAGAAGAAATATCATGAAAACCAGGAACAAGATAAAGACATTGGATGTCGCTTCTACTATTCAGTACTATCCTGGGAATTCTAGACAATTTAATGCAACAAGAAAGAGAAATGAAGTGCCAATATTGGGAAGGAATAAATAAAACTGCCATTGTTTGCGAATGATATCATTGTCTAACTAGAAAATCTCTCAGAATATATTGAAATGCATATTAAAACTATTAAGACAGTTTATTAAATTGGCCCAATAAAAGATCAGCACAGGAAAATTAAGTTATTTTCTTGTTCATAGCAATAGGAAAAACTAATTAGAAAATGTATTCCAGTAACAAAAGCAAAAATAATGATAAAGTACTTGAAAATAAAACTACAAGAAATGTGCCAGACTTAAATTAAGAAAACTATCATGTTAATGGACATAAAAGAAGAACTGATGTTAGATGAAGGGGCTCATGTGTTTCTGGATGAAATTGAGTTTTGTAATTATATTGGCACTCTCCAAATTAAGTTATAAATTTAATGCATTCCCATTAAAAATCTGAATATAAGATGTTATTCGATTTGACAACTTGATCCTAACATTCACTTGCAGAAAGCCACAATAATTTTGCAAAAGAACAAGAAGGGTTGAGAAAGGTATGATTGCTGCCTCTAAGTATTCATACCCTTGTGTAATCTCCTCTCTTTGAGCATGGTCTGGCCCTAGTGTCTCACTTCTAATGAATACGTATGACAAAAATGTAGATTAGGTTACTATGACCTCCAAAGAATTGTGTATGCTTTCTCTTGCTGACCTGCTCTCTCATCTTATCTAGACCCAGCAAATTTCCATGCTGTCAGCTGCCCTATGGAAAGGCCCCATGTGGCAAGCATCTGAGGGCTGCTACCAGCCATGGTAGTGATCATCCCTAAGTTGAGCCTTAGATGACTTTAGCCCCACATGACATCTTAATTGCAGTCTTGTGAGAGCACCTAAACCAGAGGCTTTCTGCTAAGCTATACCCTGGTTCCCAACCCATAGGAACTGGGGGATAATAAATGTTTGTTGTGTTAAGCTATTAAGTTTGGTTGCATTTAATGCAGCAGTCAATAATTACTACACCCAAAAGGATTTAATTCCTTTTACCACCTACCACCCTCCTCCCAACCTCACTCGGCCTCCACTGCTGCCTAAGAAATTTAAGTAAAGAGAATATATGAATCACAGGGCTTTGTATATTCATGACAGTTGAGCTCCTCAGGGCTCCTACTTTTTCTCCCAGGTGGCCATATTGAGAAATTTTGTGTGGAAAAGCAAGTGAATTCCCTGAAGAAATGGCTTGAAGCTTGTCTTATTCTCCCGGGGAAATCATCAGCTTCCTGCACCCAACAACCACTTGGGATATGTTCTTCAGCCTTACAGGCTCAGAAACCTGATTTTGTGGCCAAACAAGGGTTTATTCATCTTTTAGGGTTAGACTCACATTATTCAAGCATGTGCCTTAGAGAATCAAATGAACATTTCCATTTAGAAACTTAAAAAGAGAACCTTAACACTCATGGTGTTTTGCATACATAGTTCCACACCTCAGATTCATCTGTTCTCTCTGTGTAAGTTTCTTGGACAGCAATGGAAGCTGAATAAAGTTGATAGGTTGGTTAAAGGAATGAATGTTTATAATTATGCATTAATTATTGATTGCTGCATAAAAGTTATCCAAGCTTAATAGCTTAAAACAGTAACTTTGAAACTTTGAAGTGCTTCAGAACCTAAAATGCTTACCACAGGACCTGGCAGCTCTCAACAAACAGCAACTCCTATTATCATCCATTATCTGTGTTCTCACCAGTACTTAGGTATGAGAGGAAGATGCATGGAGTCTTGGAATCAGACAAATCTACCCTTGGAATCAGAAAAATCTCAGTAAAAATTCCTATGATGCCATTTATTAGCTGTATTTTCAATTTCCTCTGCAGTAAGGGGAACAGCACTTTCATTCTGTCACAGGTACTTGAGAAAGTAAGTGTATCCATATAAGGAACACTTGAAATCACCTAGAGAAATTCAAGTATTAGCAACTAATGGTAATATGAAAGCTATACTTTCAGGGATCATTTCTACAGGTTGTTACTATAGAAGTTTCTATGAACATGCAGAGCACCAGAAACCATGAGGAGGAGGCTCCTGAGCTTAAAACCAGCTCTTGGTTTTGCTTTGCTGTAACTGCTATTTGCCATTGCCTCTTCCTCAGGAAGAGTTAAGAGGGAGAAGATTCAGCAGACTGAGTAAGAAAAAATGAAAAGGAAACTATTATCCATTTTAACAAGGGTGGATGGCCAAAATATTTTATTTATTTATTTATTTTTTTGGGAAAAAAAAATTCAAAATTTATTTTCCAACAGACAGATGGCATCAGCGGGTACAGCTACAGGGGTTTCTCCGTAGTTCATACATTCACAAGGCATCATCAGCTCAACAGTGAGAAAGCCACCAGTGTGTTCTATGTAACAGTATCCACTTCACAGTGTAAACAGTTCCTATTACTGTGTTCACTTAAAATTCCAGAAGGAAAGGCACAACTTGGCGCAAAAAAAAAAAAAAGATTCTAAAGTCAGGTACAATATCTAAGAAATGAGACTTTGGGTAACAGTCTTGATCCACTTTTTAATAAGGGCCTTCCGCGGAGAGGGGAAAAGGAAAAGACCTCTCTGCCCAGAAGTTATGGTCTTTCTCCTCCCCAGTTAAACCATTAGAGCAACGTTTCATCATTTGTTCAGTATTATTACACGTACAAAAGGCGATTACAAGGAAATCACAAAAAAATCTGGAAGGTCCAGCGGTTCCATCAATGTCAACTCTGAGGTTTAAGACAGGGCCTGGGAATACTTCAGCGGTCATAAAATAGGAAAATAGAGACTATGG
>CAUYRH010129004.1:0-29387 GCA_963574655.1 Perodicticus potto
AGATTCTTTTTTTTTGATACAGAGCCTCAAGCTGTCACCCTGGACAGAGTGCCGTGGCATCACAGCTCACAGCAACCTCCAATTCCTGGGCTCAAGCGAGTCTCCTGCCTCCGCCTCCCAAGTAGCTGGGACTACAGGCACCCGCCACAACGCCCGGCCATTTTTTGGTTGCAGCCAGCGGTCCGGGCTGGATTCGAACCCGTCAGCTCTGGTGTACGTGGCTGGCGCCTTAGCCGTGAAAAGATTCTTTAAAGCAGTTCCTTAACACAATCTTAATCCATCAAGGCCACTAGGAGTTCAAATGCTAAGAATTAATTATTTGTATTTCTCTTTGCATTTCAGCTGTGACTTCTTTTCTCGTGCAGTGAAAAAGGATAAGGAAGATTACTGGAGGAAAGGAAGACAATTTTCGTTTCCTCTTCCTTCCCTTCCTTGTGTCCTCCCTCCTTCCCTTCCTTCTCTCTTTCTCAGACACAGTTAAACCGCATACCGCTCTGTATTGGGATTATGCCCTAGAAGGATGCTCCGAAGGGCAGTTCCTGACACAGACGGCCTCAGTGCCTCTGGGGGACCTCTCCTGCACCTCTTCTTCCACCCAGGTCAAGCTTGACAGAGCCTCCCCTTGGCCTCTGGATTCCTGCCGTGGGCTCTTTTCCTAAGCCCTGCCTTGAGTCAGCTGCAGGAAGCTGCTTCCAGGTGCAACGTAGAAATGTGGGGGTGTTGCTCCCAGGACGTGGGAGCCGGTGGATGAAGGCGTCCCCTCCTGCCCTGGGCAGAAATGTCTGCAATGCATTTCCTGAGCATCCCATGCTCTTACTTCAATGATACCCTCCAAATCAGTGACACAGGCTGCTTGGGGTTGCTCAGGCAGGACGTGGTCACCCACCCAGAGGGGGGCACCCGCCACCCTTTCTGAAGGGTCCCACCAAACCCTATTTTGTGAGGCCCAAGCCACATGCACAACGCTACAAAATCCTCCCTACAAAATCCTCTCTACAAAATCCACTCTTCACTCTGTTGACTCTTATTTCCTCGATGTGAGTGAAGGGTTCAAGGTTGCATGACCAAGTTTTCAGCCGTCTACTCTGAAATTCTGCATATGGGCTCAAATCTTTATGGGATGTAGCATTTATTTTAAGTTGATGAAACTTCCCATATCACAGTGCTGTGCTGGGAGTTTGAGACACTTTAGTTTTCACAACAATCCTGCTAGGTAGGTATTTTTCACCTGTTATCCCCAATTTACAGATGAAGAAACTGAGGCTTTGAGAGATTAAGTCAACAATTTGCTCCTGGCTACACAAATGAAAGCCAAGTTTCTCTCGCTGTAAGTGTATTTATTCTCTCATCACAGTGCACCCCTCTCCTTGATGAGGGGTTGGGAGGAGGGCCATTCCCCATCCTGTCTCTCTGTTCTCTTATCTCAGTCCTACTTAATTATTTATGTAATCATCTGTTTCCTGTTTGTTTTCCCTGCCAGAACGTTCAGAAACCAAGGCTCAGAAGAGGCCAGAGTTAGAGGATGGGTTTCCCTGGGGGCTAAACAGTCAGGAGTCTCTGGATGTTTCTCTGGGGTTCTGCAGTAATGAAGCTGTGAACCCTAGAGAGAAATCAATAAAGGACACTCAGGGCCCCCCAAGATTTGTAGAAGTTATTATCTCTTAGAGATCTCTGTATAGAATCTTCCTTGATTTTTTTTTTAAACCCAAAGCCTATTCAGGGCCAGCACCAGAATTCTTCGTGGGGAAAGGTTTTGTTGTCGTTGTTGTTGTTTGGAAAAATATCTTGAATAAGCTCTTTGCGATAGAAAATGGGACTATGAAAGGCTTACTTTTGGCAGGGACCCAAGCAATAGAAAGAGCTGCTTAAACTGTGCCACATGAGAATATAAGGAGGGTTTTATCTCAGCTTAAGAGCAGCTGGGGGAGAAAGGAAAGACTGTGCCTGTCAAGATTTCCCTAGAAGAAGCAGAATATCTCCGTACAAGTGGCTGAACCAATAAAAGGGTAAATTGCCTACTTTAAAGGGAGATCCCTAGGGCAGTGGTTCTGGAGCTGCTGGCACCCCGGCGCCTCCCTCCTCTCTGTCCTGCTGTCCTCAGCTTGTCGACTGGGCTTTCCTGGCTGTGCAATGTCTGTGTGACTCTGGACAGTAGAGCCCCAAGCAGCTATCTCCAAAGGGAAGGTGTAGAGAGGCTTTCCTCTATGTATCTCTTTATTTTTCCCAAGAAAGAATATGTTTTTCAGAAGTATCTAGGAGACTTCTCTTTTGACCACAGGCTGGATCTGATGTCTCTGATGTCACATGTCTACCCTATGTCCCATGCCTGGCAAAAGGCAACAAGACTGCTATTGTCCCTTAGGCCCATTGAGGTTTGTCCCCAGGTTATCTGTGGGGGGGCTCATCTTTGGAGAACACAGTGACTGAATGAAAATGAGCCCTCACTGGGGAAAAGAAAGTGGGAGATGCTCGTGGCAATCAGTGCACGTGAAGAGCATGTGAGTGGATAGGCTGAGGTCAATGCTGGACCACCTGAAGATCTGAGACCATTCTCAGGATTTTAATGTAGACAGCTGAAAACCAGTCATGCAACCTTGAATCCCTTCACTCACACCAAGGAAAGAACGAGCCGTGAGATTGAAGATGAAGAGTGGGATTTTTAGGACTTTTTTTTTCATTGTTATGAATATATTTACCCTTCAGAGACTCATAGGATGTGAGAACTGGCAGAATCCTTAGGACAGAGGTTCTCAACCTGTAGGTCATGACCCACAGGAACCGTATTAAAGGACATTAGGAAGGTTGAGAACCACTCCCTTAGAAGTTATCCATATTGTACTTTTTTTTTGTATTGTTTGCTTTTTTTATTGTTTCAGATTAATTTGAGGGTACAAAGAACTAGGTGACAATGTTGGCATTTGTTAGGTAGAGTCCTTCTTATATAATTATGTCCTGTCCCTGAGAGGAGCGCCATACCCCCTAACATTGTGCCCATGAAGTGGAAGCACACTCATTCCCTTCCCTCCTCCCCTCTCCCCACTTGTAGGGAGGACTTTGAGAAGAGCCGTTGTGTGCTGAAGGCCTCACCTACATCCCGAGGGCAGTTAGCATGTTTGTGGTGGACCTCAGGAGAGGAGCATTGGTGGGATTTTTCAGAAAGCTCTGTGTGTGCCTCCTACGGTTGGGAGTGTAGCTCAAATAACTTTTAGAATAAGAATGTCTAATGATCTGTCATCATAATATGGATGGCACACAAGCGGCCTCTCCACCTTCAATAACTTCTACAGTGGAGTCCTCTTACCAGTGTGCATGTAGGTGGGTGGGGGGTTGCACATCCATCAGGGATGCTGCAGTGGGCTCCCCCACTGTCGTCAGCAGCCAGGGTCTCTTTGGATTGTCCATGCATGTGCCAAAAGAGAGAAGCATTTGTTTTGTTTCGTTTTGTTTTGAGACATATCTCCTGTTTTGCCTCTCAGCTTTTGCCATATTGCTCCCAAGAATTCTTTGAAATCTGTGGAAAGCATTGGTGTGTGGGAACTGCCTAACTCTGTGGTTGGGACTCCATGGAATTCTAATCCATAATGCCAGTTTATACATAGTAGTTGTAAGTTTTTTAGAGTTCCAGATCGTTTCTCCTTACGCTCAGCTATGGAAGATTCTTCCTCCTCCCAACATTTTAGCAGAGACTGGGGTGAGAATTGCTATAGGTATCTTATCTCCTACAAATAGCTTTTCACTTTGGGAGTGGAACTCATTTAGCATATGAACCTTGATGATTAAGTTCGTGAACTTGCCACTGTGCACTTATGTCAGTAGCAGTGTGCAAAGAACTTGCTAAGGAAGGTGTCCTAATCCTGGTATGTTAGCAGTGTTTGTGTTGATGTGAGGCGGTGCCTTGCTGAGCAGTGTTCATTATTGTTGTTGCATAAGTTTGTGTGCTGTCACAAGAATGTTGGAGTTTGAATTAGAGTGATGAACAAACATTAAATTTCTTGTTAAACTTGACAGGAATGAAAGTGAAATCAGAGACATGTTAGTCCAAGTTTATGAGGATAACATCACACATGAAAGAAGCAGCAAGGTACAAATGGATTCAACATTTTTCGGAGAGGAGAGAAGTCATCATCAGTGAAGAGAGGGCAGGGTGGCCAGTAGCATGCAGAACTAATGTAAACATTGCAGAAATTCATTGAATTTTGCCTCAAAATTGCCAGCTAACTGTGAGAAGCATCGCAGACCAAGTAAACATCGATAGAAAAACAGGAAAATCTTGACCTAAAATCTTGGCTTAAGACAGATGTCTGCAAAAACAGTCCTGCAGGAGCTCACTGACGAAAAGCAGAGGAATTGAAAAGGGGAGGCAAGAAGATGTTTTGGGCCATGTGATCACTGGTAATGAAACATGGATGTACCAATATGACCCTGAAACAATGCATCAAAGAACACAATGGAAGTCAGCCAACTCTGTACGACCAAAAAAGTCTGTCAGTTCAAACTAAGAGTCAAAATGATCTTGCTAACATTTTTTTGATGTCAGAGAGATTGTTTATCATGAATTTGTACCAACTGGACAGTTAACCAATTTTACCGTTTGGAAGTACTGAGAAGGCTACATGAAAAAATGAGATGAAACAACCTGAATCTCCAATAACTCATGGCTCTTGCATCACGACATGTGCCAGTTCACAAGGCACACTCTATGAGGGAGAGTTAGCCAGTAAACAAATACTGTTTTGGAATACCCTCTGTACTCACATGTTCTGGCCCCCAATAACTTTTTACCTCACCAGTAGGTAAAGGAAATATTGAAAGGAAAGCATTTTGATGACATTCAGGACATTGTATTATTCAAGAATAATACAAAAGCAGCTCTGATGGCCATTCCAGAAAAAGAGTTCCGAAATTGCTTTGAAAAGGTGGACCAGGCACTGGCATTGGTGCCCAGCTTCCCAAAGGGAGTACTTTGAAGGTGACCCTAGTGATACTCAGCAATTGGGAAGAGTTTATGAATTTAATTGTCTGACCTTGTAGATTCATTAAAAAATTTCATGACGATTGTTTTCTTTTCTGTCAATACTTTGTGTATTTCCAGATTTTAAAATTTATATTATTTGGAGAATAAGTATTTCAGATTGTTTTGCTCACAAAACAATGGATTGAATAAATAGGTCCCAAAGTGGCTCTTTGGCATACCGCTAAACAAACAAAGAAATGAAAACCCACGAATAAAAAATTCTTTGGCAAACCAGTTGATTTTACTTTTGACAATGTAAAAGTGCTCTTTTGATTTAAATATTTTTCTTAAATTCTACTTCTTCTGCTATATTATTATAATATTGCATACTTTCTTTTCTCTTATGTTTCCTCTTATTTTTAACTATCATGGTGCTTATTTTTTTTTTTGTAGACAGAGTCTCACTCTGTCACCCATGGCGTCATAGGTCACAGCAACCTCAACTCTAGGGCTCAAGCGTTTCTCTTGCCTCAGCCTCCCAAGTAGCTCAGACTATGGGAGCCCGTCACAACACCTATCTGGTTTTTCTATTTTTAATAGAGACAGGGTCTTGCTCATGCTCAGGCTGGTCTCAAACTCCTGAGCTCAAGTAATCTACCCGCCTCAGCCTCCTAGAGGGCTAGGATTACAGGAGTGAGCATACTCGGCCACTATTCTTTTATATGTAGCTCTTTGGAGACATTTTGTTTGATATGACTCTTGTAAGCAAAAATTATTAGATTCTTCTCTTTTTGGTTAAATTTGAAGCTTTGGAGAAACTTAAGCCATTTATATTTATCATCATAATCTGATGTTTAGTGTGACTTTTTCTTTTTTTGAGACAGAGTCTCACTTTGTCACCCTCAGTAGAGTGCGGTTGTGTCACAGCTCACAGCAATCTCAAACTCTTGGGCTCAAGAGATTATCTTGCCTCAGCCTTCTGAGTAAGTAGCTACAGGTGCCCACCACAACACCTGGCTATTTTTAGACAGGGATTTGCTCTGGCTCTGGCTGGTCTTGAACTCGGGAGCTTAGGTGATCCACCCACCTCGGCCTCCCAGAGTGCTAGGATTACAGGTGTGAGCCACTGCACCTGGTCAACAAATACTACTTATTGGGCACTTTTCTGGAATAAAAAATATGAACAAAGCAAAATCCTTGCCTTTTCGGAGATCACCGTCTAGTAAAAAGTGAGTCCACTAACAATAACTTTACCCAGGGGAAAGGAAGGAGTGAAAATGAGAGAACTGACTACAAAGAGAAACTGAGATTTGTTTCTAATATATTCAGTCAAATTTACATAAGAATAAAAAATATAGGCTGGGCATGGTGGGCTGGGAGGCCGAGGTGGGTGGATCGCTTGAGCTCACCAGTTTGAGACCAGCCTGAGCAAGAGGAAGACTCTGTCTCTAAAAATACCTGGGTGTTGTGGTGGATGCCTGTAATCCCAGCTACTTGGGAGTCTGAGGCAAGAGGATCACTCAAGCCCAAGAGTTTGAGGTTGCTGTGAGCTGTGACGCCACAGCATTTTACCGAGGGCAACAAAGTGAGCCTCTGTCTCAAAAAAGAAAAAGAAAAGAAGAAAAGAAAAAGAAAAAATACATGTTTTGTGTTTCTTTTTTTGGTTAAAGAGAGGATTTTTTTCTTTCAATGGATACATTGTGAAATATGCCTGTGATGAATAAAGGAGTTTCCTTAAATTCTTTATCCAGAGCGTTATGTTTCTGGGAGCATAATTTTATCTTTGTAACTATCCTCTTTGCATTATTTAATTCCAATGTAATTTTTGCTTCAAGGCTGAGGATAACGTGTTATATAATCTATTTTGTAAACCAGTTGAGTGTTTCTACCCTAGAAGGGGATAACTTTTTTTAAGTGAATAAAGAAATTTCCGTCAAATAGTTAAGAACTTTTTTATTCTGTGGAGTCTGAGGAAAGGAAATTTAAACTAGATTACTTGAGATTACTTTGCCTCTGGGAATAGAGGAAGTTGTCTTTTCTAAAACTGTTGGCCAGCTGGGTTGAATGGGTGGGGCATGGAAAGGGCTGGTTTCTGATCTACTAGCTCTGCTCCAGGTAGGAAAAGAATCTGAAACAAAGCATCATCTCTCCCTGCCTGTAAGAAGGGAGAAGGAGAACACTTTCTGATTGGACCTTTGGACAGGAAGCCAAGGAGGAGTGAATATTGCAGACTTGAGGTTCTGTCTTCTGATGGACTCTCAGGAGCCAGTGGGAAGGTAATGGACCTGGAATTCCAACCTTAAGACCCAGGACTCATCTGCCTTTTGTATGGGAGAGGAAGTCAGCGGAACTTTGCTGAAAGCAGCTAGCAGCCCAGACAAGAAAAGGATCCTGGATTTCCTCAAGTCTGAAATTGGTGACAGAGCCAGCTTTTTCAGGGTAGAACTGGTCCCCTTTTTCCCACACCCTGCCTCCCACACGGCCTTCAGGCAAGCCTGGTTACTGGTAGCCACTGTCTTTATTCTCCTCAACCCCCTCTACCCTGCTGGACCTAGGGTTACTTAGGTTTTATGCTATAAATAAATCAAATGGATGCCCAGCTGTGGGGCCTGCACCAATTTAGAGCTCACAGGTCATAGCATGCCCATATGTCTCAGCTTGCTTGGCCGGTCACTGTTTACACCTGCCAATCTACCATAATATTAATAGCTCTCCTTTTCACTCTCAACAGTGTCTAGATTTAGATTACAAATTATATGGATACTCTGACTTTTCAACTGTGACAAGACACATTCTTTGGCTTATACTGACACCTGTAGGCACACAAAACGGCTTTGAAGAAATGGAAAAGTGGAAGTCTCTTCCCATTCTCAGGCTCTAGAGTCACCTCCCCGATCTGTTGAGAACACTGGTTATTAATAATTAGTGTGATTCTAGGAAGGGGCGATGGCAGGGCAAGATTTCCACTTGAAGATGCTACAGACTCTGCTGCCATGAATGTCCAGGGCTATACTAACCTTTGGAGTAATGTTATTGCTCCAAAGAGGACGTTTTGATACCTCCTATTGGTAACGGGAGTCATCATCAGTTTTGGGTCCAACTATGAGCACAGGTGGCTTCATGGGCTATCAAGACCTTCCCTGCCACAGGGTACCGCACTCAGGGCTCTCCCTTGAGGTTCAGCAGTTGTCTGCAAAGTGCAAAGACAGCATGGTGGAGACACACGTGAGCTCGAGCCTGCAGGTGCTCACAGTCAGAGGCTGGCAAGGGGACATTTACAGGTCAGTTTCAAGGCCCCCAGGCCTGTGTGTTGGAAATTAGGTGGCTTTGGGTCTGTGGTGACAAAGAAGACCCAGGCATGGGCGGGTGATGTGAGACCCGCCAAGGAGGGTCTGAGGGCCTTACCCTCTCCTCTCCCTTGGGCCACATCGTGACACCTGGATTCCACCCTGGAACATCAGGAACAATACAAAGTGCTTTAAAAAAAATTAAATTCCGAGGTCAGGACAGCTCCGGCAGCCTAATTGGTGTGTTCGGCTGTCACAATGATGAATGTGAGACAGATTAACCCTCGGGCCCTATGGGACCACCTTTTACCTGCATGAAATAACCATTGTGCAGGACCCTCTGCCCCTGGGCCCACTGCTGTAGTCCCCAAGAAAGTGAAAATAGGCTGACATAAGAAAGGAGACTGGAAACGGTGTTTGTCCTACTCAGAATAATTCAGCGTAGGAAAGGGAAACACAGGATGTTGTCTGATTTCCAGGTATTCTTGTAGGTTTTTACTGCAGCTTTTTTTTTTTGAGATAGCAGTATCCTAAAGTCTCTAGTAAGACAGAAACCTAGGGCTTCACCAGTTCCCTTTGAAAAGGGCTTGAACTGCACCTCGTTCTTCCAGACTCTGTGAGAAAACCCCGCCTTGACCCTCATCTTGGGAATGTGGGGGCCGGGCAGGCTGCCTTCTGGCTGACACTCTGGAGTGCACAGACCATAATGAGTCAATTCTCTGCTGTCTGCTATTTAAAACAACGGGTTCCTTCCTGTTTCCTATGGGCTGACTGAGGCTTCTTCTGTGTTAGAAAAAAAAAAAGGAACTCAGGAATCAAGGGCCTCCTCTGACAATGAATGGGCTACACATCTCGGCCCACGGGGGCACAAAAGCTCCTAACTGTTTCATCTGTACAGATGGCTCTAATTTGGTGTTGGTGGCATGACTCTGTGAGGTAATTTCCCAAATACATGGTTCATTGAACTGGAGGGGAGGGGAACCCTCTAAGCCAAGCTAGAATCCTCCCAAGAAACAGTTGCCTCTAGGGTTGTGTGTTAAATTTTTGCAGCAGTCTCTGAACTGCAAATATTCCCGTCAAGAAAGAAGGAGGGAGAGTGTGCAAACCCTCTGGCCTGAAGTGAGAATGCCCTGTGCTTTGAATCTTTGTCCCCTATCCCAGGGAAGTCTGTTCACCCACCCGGAGGGAGCCACTCCCCCTGACCTGGGCAGGGAAAGGCTTGGCTTCAGAACGTGGGCGGGGCCTCACAAGGTGGGGCGGGGCCTCAGCAGACAGGGTGTGGCCTCGGAAGGTGGGGCAGGGGCCCCTTAGAGGAGGACTCCTCAGGTGAGTCTCTATCTGACTTTGGTTTTTTTCTCCGTTTCTCAAACCAAGTGGGAGAGGTGACAAGAGGTGACCTTGGTTATGTAACAGTTGAGTTGTGAATTCCAGTTACAACACAGGAGAGGAGGCAGCTCCTGCTTTCCTGGGCATGCCACCCAGGTACGGCTGGGTACCAAGACTGTCACCTCTGGCTATACCCAGCTCAGTGGCTCTGGGAGAGGATACCCGAGAAGGGTGAGGTCTAGGAGAACCGGTCTTCTCAAGGAGACCACAAGGATACACCTGCAGGGTCCTCTCCATGGTGACTCAGCCCTTGGTAATTTGTAAACTTGATTTTCTGGAACTTGAAAATTTCCAAGTTCTGTGAAATACTGTAGTTCTGTAGGGGCTGGAATAGTGTCTCCAGCTTGATTCAAAGTGGCCAATAAGAAAGGTACCTGCAGGGTGGAACTTTTTGACTGTTGATAAAAAGGGAAAGACCAAGCCAGTCGGTGAGCATGGCCATTTGGAATTCTATGCTGTCAGCTCCCGGCTGGTGAATAAAGCCCTTCCTCTTATAAATGTGGTGTTTGGGTGCTCATTCTCTCTGTTGGGCCTCATCTTCCTGCAACAGCTCTAGGGGCTGAGATGTCCAGGGAGAGACAGACCAGCCTTGAGTGTGCTCAGAAGACTGCTGGACACTGGCTCAATCACTCGGACAGCAAACATGCTTCTCCCCTGCACGGGCCACAGATTCTGGAGATGAGAGAGTCGTGGCTTCCACTGCAGGAGCAGGTTCCACGGGGGAGGCACTGCTCAGCCAGGTGTTGAAGAAATGGGCTAGGATTGTGTTTGGCTGAAAGGGAGGAAGACATTCCCATAGGAAGGAGAGCACAGAAAACATATGTATGTGGCACGTTTAAGAAAAGTTAACAAGGGCGGCACCTGTGGCTCAAAGGGCGCCAGCCCCATATACCAGAGGTGGTGGGTTCAAAAAACTGCAAAAAAATAAAAAGAAAAAGAAAAAGAAAAAGAAAAGAAAAGTTAGGAAAAGTTATATCATATCCCAAGTGTATATATTGGCCTTGCATGAGGAAATTTGGGAGCAACACACGTGCATTCATGTGTATGCGTGTGGGTAGCCTGTGGACAGGTAGAGGCTTTGAAAGGTACTGTGGGAGGCCGCGCCAAAGGATCAGTTGAACTCAGGAGTTTGAAACAAGTCTGAGCAACATCGAGACGCATCTCTACTAAAAATAGAAAAAGTAGCTGGGTGTTATGGCAGGCACCTGTAGTCCCAGTTACTTGGGAGGCTGAGGCAAGAGGCTTATTTGAACCCAAGAATCTGAGTTGCTGTGAGCTATGATGCCATGGCACTTTAACCAGGGTGATAGAATAAGACTCTGTCTCAAACAAAAAAAGAAAGAGAGAGAGAGAGAGAGAAAGAAAGAAAGAAAGAAAGAAAGAAAGAGAGAGAGAAAGAAAAGTACTCTGTAACTAGACTGCATAAAGCCTGTTGGCAAAGGGAAGCTTGGCCAATGGTTTTTCAAGTCTCAAGATTGATTAGAGTTGGTTGGTTAGAATCAAATAATCAGACAGTATCTTCAGTTGCTCATCTTTGATGCCTTCTGGGTAAAAGCTGGAGGGAGAGCAGCTGGGAGGAGGTTGTGGGAATCTGGGATGAGGTGAGAAGTGACAGAGGTGGGGAGACACCCCTTAGTGCTCAGGGATGGGGGGGCCACCACAGGAGTGGCAGGATGCTGGGGCATCACTCAGGTGCTGAACACAGGGGCAGGGAAGGCAGGAAGCCCAATACTCCTGACATCCCTAGAGGAGGGAAATGTGGGCGCAGACACACAAAGGGAGAATGCTGTGTGGCACCGGGGGCAGAAGTCAGGGTGACACCACTGCAAGCCAAGGAACCACCAGGATTGTGATAACCACCAAAAGCCAGGAAAACGTCATTCCAGAATAGATTCTACCCCAAAGCTCCAAAACGGATTTAGTTCTGCCTGTATCTTGATTTCAGACTTGTGGCCCTCATAACTGTGAGACAATTTCTGTTGCTTTAAGCCATTTGGCGTGTGGCACTTTGGTAGGGCAGGGCCAGGAAATGAATGCGCTCGTCTTTTCACTTCCCAAGCACTGGTCTGGGCGTGCCCCCTGCCAGCTCTTCTAAGTCCCTTAGTGCGTCCTGCAGAGCTGGGCACACACCTGCCAACCCAGAGAGGAGACTAAGACACCTGCAGAGCTATGGTATATTCATGTCCCACCTCTGGTTGTACTTTGCACAGTTAAGAAGCATAGAAAAGTGCAATGAAGTCACTGAAAATGTCCGGGTGGGGAAGTCCCGTTGAGCCTTATGTGAGGAAAGGATAGAAACACGATTGGCTTGAAACCTGGGGACTTTCAAGTGTGCTAACAAATGCATTGTCAAAATGTGCAAAGCTCGGCCACCTGGGACAGGAAAAGAAGGGGCTGGGGAGGGGCACAGTGGCGGTGGCTCTGCTTCTGGAGCACCTTCATCTCCAGGTGCTGGCTCAGCTGTTAGATACCCAGGGATTTACTCTGGCTTTAGGGACAATAAAGTTCGGGAGCAGCAGATTCCCCCAATAAACCACATGTCTTTCGGCAGCACCACAGGGTGGTTGGCACCAGGAGTGGGAGCCAAGGAGCATCGTGTACAGGATTCTCGTGGATGAAGGGAGGGAGATGGAGGTTAGAACATAGCAGAATGGCTCAAACCACTGGGATTCCAGAGCCAGTGGTTGTGAGTGGGAAAAGCGTCCCATTTTCTGATTCCACGGAAGGACCACAGACCTTTACAGGAAAGGAGAAAATGGATGAAGACTTTAGGGACAAGAACAAGGACAGAATGGCTGTGCCCAGTACCAGTGGCCTGGATGGTCTTCCCTCCCAGCCTTCAAATGGATGGGTGACTCAAAGAGGCAGCACCACTGTCCTAGTATGTTCTGTGCTGCTACAGCAGAATATCAGAGACTGGGTAACTTATAAGCAAAAGAAATTTATTTCTCATAGTTCCAGAGGCTGGGAAGTCCAATATCAAGGTGCTGGCATCTGGTGAGGCCCTTGGTGCTGTGATCCCAAGGCAAAATGTGAGGGAGGGGTGAAGAGAAAGGACAAGTTAGAGAGGGGACTGATCTCATCCTTTCATAAAAAAAAAAAAACCACTCTAGGAAATAAAGGTGTTAACCCATTCATAAAGGTGGAGCCCTCATGACCTCATCATGCTCCTTTGCCCCACCTCCCAACATGGTTGCATAGGGAATTAGTGAGTTCACATTCCAACCTGTGAACTATGGGAGACACATTCAAACCATAGCATTGTGCTGTTGGTCTCCCACATTCACGTCCTTCTCACATGCAAAATGCATTCATTCCATCCCAATAGCCCCAAAGTCTTAACTCATTCCAGAATCAACTCAAAAGTCCAACATTCAGAGTCTCATCTAAATCAGATATGGGTGAGACTCAAGACATGATACATCCAGAGGCAAATTCCCTCCGGCTGGGAGCCTGTGAATCAAGTTATTTATTTCCAAAATACAATGACGGGACAGAGATAGGGCAGGCACTTCTATCCCCAGAGGGAGAAATCAGCAAGAAGGAAGTGGGTAATTGATCCAAAGTAAGTCAAAAACTCAACAGGGTGAGTAAAGTCAAATTCCAGGGCTGGAGAATAATCTTCTTTGACTCTATGTTCCACTGCCTGGACACACTGGGGCAGGGATTGGGCACCCAAAGCCTTGGGCAGCTTCCCCTCCTATGACTTGCTGGGCTCAGCCCAAGTGGGAGCTCTTATGGGTTGAGGCTGGAGTTTCACACTGGTAGCTCTATAGTTCATGGTCTTTGTAGTAGCTCCAAACCCCTAGTCTGCTGGGTATTGCCCTAGTGGAGGATATCCAGAGAGTCTCCTCCCTGTGGCAATTCCTGGCCTGGCCCCCAAGATCTCTGGGGCATCCTTTGAAATCTAAATGGAGGCTTCCAGGGCTCCATACGTCTTGTGCTCTGTGCACCTGCAGATAGATTAGTACCACGTGGATGATGCCAAGGATTGCTGCTCATACCCTCTGGAGCATTGGCCTGAGCCACACCTGAGTCAGCTTGCACCAGGGATGGGGTGGCCAAGGAACATTGTTTCTGAATGCAGGGAGCAGACACTTGAGGAGGTGCACAGCAGGGTCCCAAGGGCACATTCTGAACCCTGCTTTCAAGGTCCTAGCTTGTCTTCGAGAGCTCCGAGATGCTGTTGGGCTCATTTTCCCATTGTCTTGATGAATAGACCCTGTTCCCTTCTAGCCATATTAATCTCTTCAATAAATAGTGTCATGGCCACACTGAGAGTTTTCCAAATGCTTTCATTCTGCTTCCCTTTTAATTATGAATCCCATCTTTAAATCATTTCTCTCCTCTCAAATTTTACTATACGTGGTTAAAGGAAGCCATGCAGCACGCCGAATGCTCTGCCGCTTAGATATTGCTCTCACCAGATATTCATTGCTCTTAAGTTCTGCCTTCCATGTCCAAGGACATGGGCATAATTCAGCCAAGTTTTTTGGCACTTTATAACAAGGATGGCCTTTTCAGCAATTTCTAATATCTTATTTCCCATTTCCATTTGATTTCTCATCAGAATAGTCTTTTCTGAAATTGGAATTGAAATTAGCATTTTAGGGATTCCATTGAATCTGTAGATAGATCTCTTTAGGTAGAATACAGGGTGTCCCAAAGGTTGCCCATAAAGTCATCATACACATGAAAAATGGGAAATTGTAACTAAATGTGCCTTTATTTACAAAATACTCATTACAAAATTTTACAAAATATTTAAACAATATTATCCATATATTGATGACCTTTTTGTAAAATTTTACACGTATAATTAATATTTTGTAAATAAAAGTATATTTAGCTACAATTCCCTATTTTCCCTATGTATGGTGACTGTAGGGGCAACTTTTGGGACACCCCATATATCTTCCAGCATTATAGTCATGATCACTTCTGTCATCTCTAAGAAGTTTCAGACTTTCTTTGCACCTTTCCTCCTCTTCTGAGACCTCACCAGAATCACCCTTAATAGTCCATTTACAGCAATCAGGGTTCTTCCTGCATTCATTTCAAAACTGTCCCAGACCCATTACTCAGTTCCAGAGCCACTTCCACATTTTTAGCTTTTTTTTTTTAAATATCAACAGCCTCTCTTCTTGGTATCAATTCTCTATCTTAGCTCATTTTGTGCTATTATAACAGAATTGCAGAGACTAGGCAACTTATAGAGAAAAAAAATTTATTTCTCACAGTTTTGGAGGCTGGGAAGTCCAATTTCAAGGAGCCAGCATGTGGGTGGCTTTCTTTCTGTGTCATCCCATGGTGGAGGGTGAGAAAGTGAGAGAGGGCATGAGAGGGAGGGAACTGTTATAAGCCTATTCCCATGATAATGGCATTGATCCTTCATGAGGACTGCATTGGAGATTATGTTTTCAATACATGCTTTTTGGTGGACACATTCAAACTTTAGTAACCACCGACTCTAATGGAAGAGCATCTTAGGAGTCAAAGGCAGAGGCATGGAGTGGTGGAAAGCACAGTTAGAGGGCTGCCATCTCAGGTGTGATGGGCAGAGAGAGGGAAAGGGAGGGTATTGGGGCACCAGGGCTGGAAGCATTGTGTGGGTATCCAAGAACAAGGTCAATGATGGGCCAGTGGTAAGTCAGCTGGGGATGTCTTAGGCCTGAACAAACATGCTAATGTGAGGATCCCAAGAGAAAGAAGCCAACTTAGGGAGATGGCTGTGGATGGGCGGTGTGCGTGTGTATGCATTTTCATGCTTGACAGATGTCCTAGTTGCATTTATCAGTGAGACCCAGAGAAAATCAGCTACAACACCAGAGGAGCAGCAGCAAGGGACTGGAGAAGCTTCCTTTATGGTTAGGGAGGAAAAAATGAGGAGGTTCGAGTTTGACCTGGAAGATAAATAAGGGTGCAAGTAGAATTAGCATGGAAGAGGGATGAAGCTAACAAGGTGGTCAAATGATCAGCCTGTGTGCCTACCAGCCGTCCCTTCCGCCTTGCACCTGAAGAGATCTAGGAAAGTAGCCTTGTTGCCTGAAGCATTAGTTGAGTGTTTTAATTTAGGATCTTTAGCATGGAGAGCACCCCTCCAACAGTTAGGAGAGATACAAGATGGGAATAAAGACTTTATTACTTACAGGTCCTGGAGGATATGTGGCATGCTCAGAGGTCACATCAAAAAGGAGGTCAGAGAGCACAGGGTAGGGTAGAGATTCATGGGTTAGTGCCTTTACTGGGGTCCAGGGCATTATCCAAACGAGATTCCTGCAGGGAGTTTTAATTGGTGGGATTCAAGCAAGCAGACACCAGTTCCAGGAGGTCACACTGTGATTGAGAGCTAGTCCCTGAGGTGTATGTGCACAGTCCATGTGGTCTGTGAGAGTTAGTTTCATACAGATGTAACAACTTGATGTGACAATAACTACCATGTCTACTGGTGAGAGCATTATAAGTATTGCCAATACTAATCTTATTTACTGACTACATTCATCATTAAAGAAGATGACAAGTGTGGAGACAATAAAGACAAAATTTTTTCCCATAAAGTCCATAGATCTCTGAATTCTACCCAAGGATCCTTGGAGGATGGTGAGGCTGGGTTAAGAACCTCTGCAATTGAATGAAGCAATGGAGATCTGGGGGTTTGTGGGTTCCAATAACAGCTAACATTAATTATCCTAATACATTGGTTGATCTGATTTGACCTCAAAAAGAGCACTGTGCTGGTATTATGAACTTGGTCACTTGGTCTTTATGTAATCTTTTTTTTTTTTTTTAATAAAATTTATTCCCAGAACAATTTTAGCTTTTTCTTCTTCTTCTTTTTTTTTTTTTTTTTTTGAGACAGAGTCTCAAACTGTCGCCCTGGGTAGAGTGCTGTGGCATCACAGCTCACAGCAACCTCCAACTCATGGGCTCAAGTGATTCTCCTGCCTCCACTTCCCAGGTAGCTGGGACTACAGGCATCTGCCACAATGCCTGGCTATTTTTTGGCAGCAGCTGTAATTGTTGTTTGGTGGGCCTGGGCTGGATTTGAACCCGCCAGCTCAGGTGTATTTGGCTGGTGCCTTAGCCGCTTGAGCCACAGGCACTGAGACAGTTTTAGCTTTTATAGAAAAATTGTAAAGATAGTAGAGAAATCTTGCATACCCTAGACACAATTTCCTCTATAATTACTTATGTTAATATGTTATATTAGCTATAATTAATGAACCATTATTGATAGATGATGATGATGATTATTACTACTATTTAATTGTTCAGGTTAATTTGAGGGTACGAAGAATTAGGTTACAATGTTTGCATTTGTTAGAAAGCTTCATGTAATCTTACTGTGACAGGCCGATTAATAGCCCCCCCAAAAGATGTCCATGTCCTAATCCTTAGGATTGGGAATATGCTACCTTTCATGGCAATAGGGACTTTGCCAATGTGATTAAACCAAGGATTTGGGGATGGAGATGTAATTCTGGATTATCTGGGTGGGTGGTCCCAAAGTTATCACAAAGGTCCTTACGAAAGGTCAAAGACGCCCTAGTAGTAGATGTGATGGCAGAAGCAAGAGACTGGAGTGATTTGAGGAAAGGGCCAGGAACCCAGCACCCAGCAGCTTCTGGAAGCTGGCAAGAAGGTGGATTCTCCTTGGAAGGCTCCAGAAGGAACACAGCCTTGCAGATACATTGGTGGTAGACTTCTGTCCTCCAGAACTGTGAATGCATAAGTACGTGCTGTTTGTTACAGCAGCAACAAGGAGCTAATACACTCATAAGATACACCATTCCTCTGTACAGCCGTTTCTATTGGGGCGCATTGGCATGCAGTAAGGCACATAGATTGTACAGGGCCGTGATTTTCACACATTACACTCTGTGCCATCACCACCTAGTCTGAGATAGGGATCATTCTAGCCCCCAGGGGATTTTTCAGTACCCTCAGGGTGACTACTCTTCTGACTTTCATCCCCACAGATCAGTTTTTGTGCTGCCTGCTTTTGAAATTCAAGTCAACAGACTCTCACCCTCCATACCTGTTTGCGTCTGGCTTCTTTCACTCGAAATTATTACATCTGTGAGCTTCCTCCGTGTCACCACTTATCATTATTCCACATTTAATTAATTTAGCCCTTTCATCAACTTGGGAGAAAACTCTTACAGCCATACCAAGAAAAAAAAAGGTAGAAATAAAAATACTTTCTATTTTTCCCTAATTTTACGGCTTCTCTTAAATGATCGGAAGACTCTAAAATTCTTCCTCTTTCCCTCAGCCAGCATGACAGAGCCTGGCGCAGCCAGCTGGACGGATGAGATTCTGAAATCCGGGTGCTGTGGGCTGCACCTGGTTTTCTTAAGGAGACTCATCCTCCAGACACTATTTCCTAAGCTTTCGCTGGCAAAAATTCTCTTTAGCACCAGAAGGTTCCCGGGACTCTCTTTTCATCTGCCTCTCCCCTTTCCCTCTTGGGTTCTACTTCCAGAAACTCCGCCCTCCTTTCCTCTGTGTCTTTCTCTCCCAGAGTAATGCTTCTGTCTCTCTCTCTCTCTCTCTCAGCTTCTTCCCACTATGGCCCAGTCTGCATCCACCTTGGTCTCTGATTCCCCCCCCAGAAAGGCCCCGCCCACCCCAAGCCCCTCCCCACTTTGGCAACAGTTCCAAATTGGCCTTTTCAAGAACTAACAGCAAAAAGCTCTCAGAGAGGAGATTCTCTCTGGCTCTCCCTGCCCCCTGCCCCCTGGGATGTTGCCTGGCCTGCTGCTCCCTAAAACCATCCCCTCAGCTTTGAGTAGAGAGCTCCCCACATGGTGGGGGGGCCATGAGAACCCCCCCAAAAGGGCTCCTCATTGCTGGGTGGAGAGAGGAAGTGCCCAGCCTAGGGTGGCCTGGCAGGTCACCTCACAGGCAAGGCAGAGGGGGGATGGGTTCCAGGCCTCCAGATCACAGACCTCCTGCCAGATTCTCCCTTTCTTATGCCTGCTGTCTGCGGTTGGCGCACTAACCCACGGGCCATGGGGTGATTTTGTTTTTAAGCTCAATATACCATATTTATTCCTAATCAAACGGAGATCTTAGCTCTGCAACCCAGGGGAGCATTTCAAATATTCCCACTGCGTCCTTTAATTGAACTCATCACGCCCAGCGTCAGACCTGCCTCCCCTCCTCCCGCTTGTATTCTTTTTTTTTTGGCAGTTTTTGGCTGGGTCCCTCCTATATTCTCGATCAGAGGCTGCCATGCGTTCTACCCCAGCACCCTACACTAAAAATAAGAGCCAGGAGAGCATTTCGAAGGTGCATTGAGGCGACTCAGGGAGTGGACGAGAGGGAAGGAAGCAATTCTGGAAATCCTTTCTCTAGTTGAAAACACTCACCGCACACAAAGACCACAAACAAACCCCCCTGTAAGAACTGTGTTTGGAAAGCTGTTCCCTGCCCCTGGTCACGGAGAAGGGAAGAAGGGGCCTGAGGCTCCGTGGGACACACTGGCTGTCTTGCCCCTCTGACAACATTCAGGAGCCTCAACCTGGGCCTCAGGCAAGCTTTTAAATAACAAACATTTGTTATCGTGGCCCTCGGTTCCTTAATTTTTTTTAAAGGAAAAGAAACTAAACAACGCGGAGAGGTATGCACATAAAACCCTCCCCACCTCGGCCGGAGGGGCGAGGAAGGAAAGGCCGCCTCCGATTTATTTTTATAAACATCATACTAAATAACGCAGATTTCAACCTGGGGCTAAAAATAACATCTGATGTTTTCACTCCAGATTTACCCTGGGCCCTAGAGTGATTGTGGATGGAAGTAGCGGCAGCCGGGTCCTCCCCTAGTTGGCCCCGAGGTCCTGTGTGACCTCAGCCTCTTTGTTTCTAGAACTTGTATTTCTGCATCTTGCTCAGAGTAGCTTCACCGCAAGCAGCTTTTGCTTCCCTCAATTTCTGCCTTCTCCTGCCACCCACTCCGGGCCGCCCCACTCCATGCTGGAGATCTTCCCTCTTCTGGGGGGGGGGATGTCCCCTGGCCGCCAAGGACACCTGATAGGGAGGCTGCTGCGTTAAGGGCTACGGTTTCCTTCCTCAGCTGGCTTGCAGGCCTGCGGCCCCACAGATGTTCTCCCCAGGTTTGTTGTGATAGCCTGTTTTTAAAACAGTCCGTATCCACCAACTGTTCAGATGATAATATTCCAAGTGGTGAGCAACTGTGATTATATTTGTTGCTGTTTACCCTGACGAGCATAGCTCAGCTGGGAAATATGGGTCCAGGGGGCCGAGGCTGGGGGGTGGGGAGGAGTCCCCTTCCTTGTTCTTCCAATCGTAGCCCACATTTGCCACAAGGAAGTCTCATTTGCAGCTTTCTCTGACTTCAAGGCCCGTGGTCCCCAGAGAGGAGAGTAAGAAGGAAGAAAATCAGACGGCGGAACCACAGCCTGGGTGTTACTGGAATCGATAACCCTCCACCGACACTCAGACCTTCCACGCCTAAAATCAAATGTCTCATCTGCCACCTCTCAGCCTTGGGAGACCCTGTGGTCACCCCTGCTCCCCAGGCACCCGGAGCAGGCTGACCGGCTCCTCTAACTGTTCCTGTCCCTTGATCTCCAAAGTCAAGCCTCTGCTGATTTCCCTGTGACATTTTAATCTGTTGTATCTGTCCCTTCTTCTCCAGGCCCGCTGCCTCCACCTGCGGCTGGCCCACAACCTGTCCCATTTGGGGTGGCATCCTGTCTCTCTCCTTCCATTATACCCTCTAAGAATGGCTACACCTGGCTTCCTAAAGCATCACCCATTGTCATTCGTCGCTCAAAAACCCTGAGCACCCCACGATTGCGTTAATGTACACAGCTATGATTTAATAAAAAAGAAAAACAACAACAACAACAAAACCCGGAGCAACTGCCCACTGATCTCTTTCTCCTGCCCATCCAGACCACTCCCACTGCTTCCCCAGCAGGGCCGCCACGTGGCTGATTCCAGGGATGCCCCTCACTGCATCGTGTATAAGGCCCAGTGCATATGACCAAGGGCCTCCACGCCTTTGTACATGCTGCAACCTCATTCTGAAGTGCCCCCACCTCCCGGTACCAATTGTTGAAATCATATTCTAAGGCCAGGTACAGTGGCTCACACCTATAATCCTAGCACTCTGGGAAGCCGAGGCAGGCAGATTGCTTGAGCTCAGAAGTTTGAGACCAGCCTGAGCAAGAGTGAGGCATCTCTAAAAATAACCAGACATTGTAACAGGCACCCTTAGTCCCAGCTACTCGGGAGGCTGAGGCAAGAGGATCACTTGAACCCAAGAGTTTGAGGTTGCTGTGAGCTCTGATGCCACAGCACTCTACCCAGGGCAACAGAGTGAGACTTTATCTCAACAATAACAACAAAAAAAGAAAATCATACTATTCTGCAAATATCACCTCCTCTGTGAAACCTTTGATGACTGTCCCCACTGGAAAGGGTGACTCTTAATCGTGAATGTCTGAAAAAAAATTATACCTGCAGTGTTTATAATTTTCTTCCTATTTATATGTCAGATATTCTCATACAGAACATGAATCTCTTGAGCGATAAAGACCATGGATTTCTTCTCTGCATATAATCTGCTGTGCCGAGGGACCGGGATGTAGTTAAGTGCTCAATTTTTTTTGTTGGAGAGATGGAAGAATGAGTGATTTGTGTTGGGCTTGGGCTTCCACATGGGGCCGATGGCCTCTAGTTGCACCTAAGTTCAGTACATCTATCAGGCACCCTCATGTCCTTATTTGCTGCTCTCTGCTGCAGAACCGGGTGGAGGATTAGGCAGGAGCCTGGGCAATAAGTCTCCATTATCAAGACTCACATAATGATGAATCCAGAATTCTCAGATACAAGCAAATCCATAAGCTACTCACTTATTCAGTACTTTGCAAACTAGAGCTCAGAGCCCTGAGTCCCAGAGCATGTGGGGGTCAGAAAGAGGGCTTTGGGCCGCTGCTCCCCCTTCAACCACATCAGCTCTGCTTGTGTCTGCTTCACATCTTTGTATCTTTGTTTATTTGTTTGTTTGTTTGCAGTTTTCGGCGGGGGCTGGGTCGGGGGCTGGGTTTGAACCCGCCACCTCTGGCATACGGGGCCAGCGCCCTACTCTTTTGAGTCACAGGCGCCACCCTCTTTCACATCTTGAGGTCTGGTAGATGGAATCTTTACTAGAGGCCAAAAGCTCTTTTTTTCTTAGTGAAAAGCAAAAACAAACCATAGCCATAGTCCATGTAGACAAAAACCCAAAACTCTTAAGCCTAAACTTATTTCGAAGGCTCTTCGGCAGCTTCTAGCTCAGGGCAAACACCCACTCCACTCTATCCTGGGACAGCTCCATGACACAAAACCTCAATAGTGGTCCAGGGAATCAGCCGGAGGTGGTGAATCCATGCCAGGTTTTAGCCCCAGCTTCTCCTGGAACAAGTTGTGTAACTTAGTCCTTTCGTCTTTCCCAACGGAGCATCTCACTTAAAAATCTGGGTGGTCCAAGAGACCTAGGCAGGGTGTTGCAGTGGCTAAGGGCACCATTGTGGCTCCATTGTGGCCCAGGGAGTGGCTGGGAGCCGGGAGGTGCCCAGCAGGTGCCAGCATGGAGGCAGAGGTGGACGGGGGGTGCGGGGGACGCAAAGCACTGGGGTCTACTCTTAGCCTGAACTTGATCTCAGAGGCACTGCCGGGCTCTGACATCTGTGACTCAGCTGGCAGCCTCGTGGACCCCGTCGCTGGGGGAAATGCTGCACGCACATTTATTCTGAGCTTGGATATTTAAAGAGCTGGGTATGTTGCACGACAATTCGGAAGTGCTTGGGGCGGGAGGGGATTTGCAGAGGTAGTTTTTTTTTTTCCCCAAACAGTTATAGATATCCTGTCTTGATCTCTCAGTCCACAAAGAGTAATTTTCGTCCCCTAAGAAAAGTGACGTGGGTCCTGCCCATTGTGTCTGCCTCACTGGCTCCCGGCTGCACAGCCCGGCAGGAAGCAGGTGGCCCGAGGTGGGACGCATGCCCAGCCCGGCCCAGGCCTGCATTAGCTGCGCATCCAAGTGCAACCCCGCTCGCAGAAAGCAAAGCTTGGCAGAGGCTCTGGTCTGGTTCTGCGGGGACACCTGGAGCATGGAGCTGACCCCCACCTGGGACGAGAGGAGCAGGGTCTGGTGAACCCTGGGGGGTTTGGCATAGCTGGCAGCTGCCGACCCCCGGGGATGCCAGGCAGCCGGGCTTCCTTTTCCACACTTGCTGTTTTCACTGGCTCAGGAAGCTACATCTGAAAGCTGGGACTTTGTTTCCAAATCCCTGCGTCATTTTTACTATTTGAATGACCACTTTGGGCTGCTTTCAGGGAGGTGACTCTTTTGTCCCCTTTCTCACTCAGGATGTCGTTTCCAATAGATTTCCTCACAGACTCTGCCTGCTGCCTTTGTTTTCCTTTCCGAGGGCATGCAGAGAAATCTTCCAGAATGGAGACGGGATCAGTGAGTCGGCCTGCAGGGCTGTGAACCAGTGCGGTTTAATTTTTCTCTTACGACATTTATTGTTTTCATTTCTGCTCTCAGAGGTCATTGTGTCTACATGCTCGTGATAGCACATTTGAAAAATACAAGAAATAAATATAGATGATATAGGAGGAAAATGAGCATTGCCCGTAGTCCCACTGGCCTGAAATAGATTTAACATTAGCTTTGGGGAGGTAATGGTTTTGTTTTATTTTAAATCGGGCCCATTCAGCATATATAGTTAAGGAACCTGCTTTTTACACCCAACATTATATCCTTAACATTGTTATCTGCTCTTGGATGTTCAGTAGGCACAATTTAAAAACATTTCAATAGATACAGGGGGTGCAGGTTGAAGTCTGTTAAATGTGTATATTGTATGGTGGTGAAGTCTGGAATTTTAGCCTATCCAGCAGCCGAACAGTGCACATTGTATCCAGTGGGTAAGTTTTCCTCCCTCATCCCCTCTCCTACCCCCTTGTGAATCTCCAATGTCCCATATTCCCCACATGGCCTTTATTTTTCTATTCCTGAGTTACTTCATTTAGGAGAATGGCCTCCAGCTTCATCCATATTGCTGCAAAAAATTTCTTTCATTCTTTCCTGTGGTTGTGTAGACTTCATGGTGTGTGTGTTTGTATATACAGATACACGTACACAGAGGGTGTAAAAAACGTATACACATTCTAAGAATTGCTATCTACGTATTACTTTTCGAAGCTAAAATGAAGGTACTGTTACTGGTCAAGTGTAACCTAGGCATGCTACACATAGCCTTTTTACCTGTAATTCATACTCTTTTGGGGAATGATAGATTCTACTTCCAACAAGATCTCTTAAATTGTGTATACATTTTTTTGGCACCCCATATAGTTTTATACACACACACACACACACACACACACATATACATACCACATTTTCTTTATCCACTTATAGTTTGATGGGCACATGAGTTGATTTTATATCCTTGCCATTGTGCTGTGATAAACATATAAACGCAGTTATCTTTTTGATATAATAATTAGTTTTCCTCTGGGTGGATACCTAGAAATGGAATTGCGGAATTGAGTGGTAGATATACTTTTAGTCCTTTGAGAAATCTCCGTAGAGTTTGTACTAATTTACTTTCCCACCAACAGTGTGCAGGCATAAGTGTTTCCTTTCCATTACGTCCTCACCAGCATCTATTGTTTTATTTTTTAATTTTTTAGTAATGGTCATTCTAATTGGAGTAAGAGAGTGTCCATTGCATTTCTCTGATAATTAATGATGTTGAACCTTTTTTCGTTTGTTTGTTGGCCATTCATATATCTTCTTTCGAAAAACATCTATTCGTGTCATTTGCTCACTTTTTAATGGGGGCTGGTTGTTTTTTGCTTGCTGAGTTGTTTGAGTTTCTTGTAGATTCTGGATCTTAGTCCTTTGTCAGATATACAGCTTGTGAATGTTTTCTCTCGTTCTGTAGGCTGTCTTCTATTTACCCATTTGATGATTCCTTTTGCTGTGCAGAAGCTTTTTAGTTTAATTAAGTCCCATTTGTTTACTTCAATTTTTGTTGTAGGCACTCTTTGGCCTCCTTTTGCAGCTCTCCTTTGGCCCTGCCACCAGCAAAACGGCATCTAAGATATTAGCCAGTGTTAAGGAGGAAAGAGGACAGGAAAACTGAATATACTGCATATAAGACAACCCAAGTCTGTGAATAAAGCCTGGACGGTTGAGATTGTGAATGGCTTTATTTTTTTCCTTTTATTCTATGGTGTAAACATTTTTCTATCATAAACACAGGAGAAGAGGCCGAATGATGTGGTGATCAGAAGTGCAGGCTTGGGCCACAGGTGGTCTGTGTACAATTTTGCCACTAACCAGGTGAGGTGCTTAACCTTAGTACCTGATCTCTAATGTGGGAACAATAATGCTACTTGCCTCACAGGTCACTTTGGAAGATCAGGTATAGGAGAAGCCCAGTAACTACGCAGTAAACAGTAAACATCGTGGCTTTGTCTTAGCATTATAATCATACCCATTCTAAAAGTTCATGTTATGGGCTAAATTGTGTCCTGCCCCCACCAAATTCATACATCAAAATCCCAGCCCTCAGTGTCTCAGAATGTGGCACTATTTAGAGATAGGATATTCTGAAAGGTAATTAAGTTAAAATGAGGTCATTGGGTTGGGCCCTAGTCCAATATGACTGTGTCATTTCAAGAGGAGGAAGAAACATAGGGGATGTGTGTACACAGAGGCCATGTGAGGACATAGCGAGAAGGCAGCCATCTACAAGACAAGGAGAGAGGATTCAGGAGAATCCAAACCCGCGGACACCTTGATCATGGACTTCCAACCTCCAAGAAGAAAACAAATTTCTGTTGTGTTAGCCGCCCTGCTTGTGGTACTTTGCATGGAAACCCTGGCTGACAAAGGCAGTTCCTTTTGCTCGTGACCTAAATCTTTGCCCTGAGTGCCTTACCATCTAAGGATTTTTTTGTCTTTACAAACTGTGTGCCAGCTCTTTCTCCTTGGCTGGGTGGATAACCAATGCTCCTCGTCTGCTAGGTTAGCCCCTCTTCATTCCTATTTTCTCAGGAGACAGTCTTATAAATCTGGCTAATAACTCCCATTTCATTTCCCCAAACTCCATTAGAGGGAAATTATAATGAAGCTCAAATAGTCACCAGGTTATTCATGGGAAAGACCTTTGGCTTTTTAAAAATGCATTTTAGATGGCTGGATTAATCTAGCGGCACATTACAATGCGGCCCTGCCGAAGTTTTGCGGGAGATTCCTGGCACTGGCATTGTGCGTTGCACAATGCTGCCAAGAAGCATGAATTATCCTTACAGGAAGAGGCAGGAATTAATATGTCAGATGGAAAAGACCCACTGGCAGTGCCTGATGAAAACCCAGGACCCTTTGTTCCATGTCAAGGTTCTGCAAGGTTGGCGTGATAATAACACAACTCACCAGCAAACACTCCTAGCAGGCTCCTCTCTGAGAAGGGCGCAAGGGCAGACAGCAGAGAATTGACATGCTCCCCTCACCATCTGACCCAGCTCACCCACAAGGGCTGGAACAGGAGTATTTGTAGCTTTGGAAAGAGGCACTTACCTACATGCCTGATTTATGATAGGCCTGTTGAGAGAAAAATGCTGATTTCATTCCCTTTATTACCTCTCTGGCACAGCCAGTTAATTAAAAAAAAATATGATTTTCACTTCATGTATTCATTTACTAGATTGATTTGTAATGTAAATATATGCATTTGCATGGTACATACATCACTGTAAGAGTAATAATAGTAATGGTAGTATCTATCGCTAAACGACCTCCAGACTCTGGGGAAGGAGTTATATACAGATTATTTATAACACTCTCAACAACACTGCAAGGTCAATATTATTAAATCCATTTTATTGATGGAGAAACTGAGGCAGAGAATAGTTTAGAAACTTGGCCAAGGTCACACGCACACACACTATATATATATATAGTGCTGGGTTTGGCATAACTTGTAAGTTAGTATCTGGGGCATAGGGACCTGAAACTTCTCTCTGCACACCCCTGCCTCAATCTCACCATCTACCCCAACCTAATGCTCATTGTGGTCACAGGAGAATCCTGGGCAGCAGGGAGAGGACAAATTGACAGGTGCTATTTGTTATGTAATATCAGGAAGCTCTGGAAAGTAATGCAGAACAGGAAGAAAGACTTTACATGATAAAGACAGCATGGTTGTTTTGCAAAAAGTAGATTCTTTATGTTAATATGAACAGCACATTTCACATGGTAAGCACAGAGTGGTTGTTTTGCAAAAGATGATAGATAACTCCTGTTAACACAAAGAGCACACTTTCCTCATGTAGGTTGGGTTTTGGAAGGACAACATTCCCCATGGTGGCGAATTATGTTTGATTTCAGGAGGAAACCAACTACAGGTGACTGAACAGGTCAGCTCCATTTCTCCCCTTCCCACTCCAACCTCTGCTCACCCATTGCCTCCAGCCCCCATGGTAACGAGAAGCCCAGTGGAGGGGAGAGCTGCCAGCAGGTAGGGAGGGGACACTCCTCCACCCTTTATGGCTCCACTCAGTGTGGAATGCTTGGCCATAAAAATGAAAACTATTGGGGGCCAGGTGCAGTGGCTCACACTTATAATCCTAGCACTCTGAGGAGGCCAAGGCAGGTGGATTCAAGTTCGAGACCAGCCTGAGCAAGAGCAAGACCCCTATCTCTAAAAATAGCTGGGCGTTGTGGAGGGCACTTGTAGTCCCAGCTAGTTGGGAGGCTGAGGAGAATCACTTCAGCCCAAGAGATTGAGGTTGCTATAAGCTATGATGTCTCGGCACTCTACCTGGGGCAATAAAGTGAGAGTCTATCTCAAAAAAAAAAAAAAGAAGAAGAAGAAGAAAGAAAACTATTGAGATGCTTTGCCCCCAAACAACTATTGTAGTACATATTCTGGCTGATTGATATTCAGATTGTGTCCAGTATTTGGCTGCTATGAATAAACCTGCAAAGAATATGACATGTACACGCAGTCCCCGGGTAACAAACGAGAGTGAAAATTTGCTACTATGTAAGATTTTTAAAAATACTGTATTCTACTCACCCTGAAAATTTTTCTAGAAGCAAAGTTACAGCATCATTACTAGAATGTATGCTCTCCTCCAAGGGAACTCACTTATTTGGGGTGTCACTTCTGATGGGATTGTTTGTCACACAAAACCAAACAAAAACAAGTCACCTTCTTAAGACATAATCTCTCCCCTCTACCTTCAGTGGGTCAAGGGAACTCCAGGGGCCTTCTGTATTCCTATAACTTCCCAGAGAAAGACCAGGCTTTACGCTCAAATAAATCAATACAAATGTGCTATGTGCCCATCATGGAGGTGCTGATGGAGGGAAAACATTGGCTTTAGCCTTGGAAGAGTGTTAAAGACCCTATGATGTTTCACCTATAAATAAGGCCTTACATATTTCCAGTATTCAAAATAATCACCAAGTGCAATAGGCCAAATTTACCAGGAAGTGCAGCATTTCTGCCAACGGTTTGTTTTTTCCTCTAAATCATTTGTTCATTCAACAAGTATTTACTGAGCACTTATTTTGTGCTAGACGCTGTTCCAGGTACTGGAGATACAGCACTGAACAAAGGAAACAAAACACCACTTTCATATTGTCTTATGTTCTGATAGGAGAGGTGTGTAATTATTAGGCTGAACAAATAGAAAAAAAATAGAGTACTTTTTTTTTTTGAGACAGAGTCTCCCTCTGTTGTCCCAGGCTAGAGTACCATGGCATCTGCCTAGCTCACAGTAACCTCAGACTCCTGGGCTCAAGTGATCCTCCTGCCTTAGCCTCCTTGGTAGCTGGGACTACAAACGCATACCTCCATGCTTGGCTAATTTTTCTACTTTTCTTTTCTTTTTTTTTTTTGGAGTTTTTGGCCAGGGCTGGGTTTGAACCCGCCACCTCTGGCATATGGGGCCAGTGCTCTACTCCCTTGAGCCACAGGCGCCGCTCATAATTTTTCTATTTTTCATAGAGAGGAGGGTCTTGCTCTTGCTCAGGCTGGTCTTGAACTCCTGACTTCAAGTGATCCTCCCATCTTGGAATCCAGAGTGCTAGGATTACAGGGGTGAGCCACCATGCCCAGTCTAATAAATAGTATGTTAAGTGATAGTCTGGAGACAAATGAAGCACAGAGGGAACTAGGAAGTGCCTGTGGGTGGGGTTGTTGCAGTTTTCAACAGTTTGGTCAGGGAAGGACTCAGGAGGTGGTAACATCTGAGCAAAGACTTGAGGTCGGTGGGAAGTGAGACATCGGGATTCCAAGGCAGGGACAATCCACACAGTAGTCATGGCCTTGAAATGGGCACATGCCCACTTTGCTGAAAGAGCCTCAAGGAGGCAGTGTGGTGTGACGGGAGGACAGGGCGATGAGGTTAGAGAGGATGTGGGCAGACGGTGTGGGGCCTTATAGGCCAGTCTGAGGCTTTGGTTTTCACTCTGAGTGAGATATTTTTTCTGTCCATTTTTCTGCACTGGAAGGTCCTGGGTAGATAAGCAATGTGATCTCACCTAGGTTTTTACAGTATTTCTTTAAGAGGACAAAGGTAGAATGTTAGGATGCTATTGTGGTGGTCGGCGGGGGGGGGGGGGGGGCGGGGATGAGGTTGGTTTTTGAAAGGGTGGGGGTGAAGGCAGTGAGTTGTAGGTGACTTTTGGGTATATTTGGAAATAAAAGCCAGAGGGGG
>CAUYRH010129009.1:0-19434 GCA_963574655.1 Perodicticus potto
TATTTGAAGGGTTAGGAGAAAACTCCTAAATACGGATCAAAATTGTTCTCACAAAGTAATGAGAAAGTCTCTTGAATGTTATCGCAATCAGGTTGATGAAAATATCTCTGATTGTATCTGAAGCCCGTACACTGTACCCCATGATTGAATTATTGCACACAGCTATGATTCAATAAAAAAAATAAAATAAAAACAATGGTTTGATTTTTGGCATGCATGTGGCAGGTAAAAATAAATAGTAGTGAAAGAGAGGAGGAGAGAAAAGTCACATGTTCAAGGTGTGTGTGAGACACTGGTATAAAATAATTACAGGGATGCAGGTGGTTGTCAGAAAATTAGGTAATGGTTCTACAAAGGGCTTTTGAAAAGTGTCAGTATTGGTTATGAATAGAACAATGATTAGTAAGACTGACTTTACTTCTAATTGTGTACAAACAATACTCATAATTGCTATGTACAAAACAGAAGAGATGGCATTTTTAATCCCTTAAAGCCCAAGGTTCATTCTGGTTTCAGGCATGGCTTACAGTCTTTTCATCTGGCTGCAATGATGATTTGCGGCTGCTCTGGACGGGCCGTCTCCACTCTTTATAGTAAAGCATGCACAGGTTGCTTACAAGCCTTACAGACTGACAAGTGTAATTCCTAAAAATAAATGACATAGCACAGAAAAAAGAAAAAGAACCTCATCTTTCCTTTCAATGGTCTTGAGGGACAGAAGAAAAGAATACCTTTTGAATACCTTTTAAATCACTTGCTCCTATATAGCTGTGATAATTTACAGAGATAGAGCTATGTGGTTTTTCACTCTAAGATTGATAATTTTACATATTTAATGTAAAATATGTAAAGAAAATTCTAAGCTGGACCCAGACGGTGGGGCTTTTCTGAGGTTTATCATTCCTTGGATGATGGGAGATGGCACAGAGCAATGAGAAGGAAGGGATTTTATAATAAGGCAAGAATAGATTGCTCCTCTCACTCAGAATTGTGTTTTTTTCTCAAGGCATATGTTTGGGGATATGGTAAATATGACTATTTTGATTTATATTTTTATCTTGTTTAGAGATAAAGCTTATATTTTGGTAACTTCATAAATTTCAAATATTCAATTTCACTAGTAAAACCCACTCAATATAAACACTACCCAAATAAAGACAATATTTTCATCACTAAATCAAGTTCTCTTCCTCTTTGTTGTCAATTTCCCATGCAGAGATCAGCTGGCCCATTATACTCCTAGGTCCCCTTAAAAGTGATGCCTATAATCTTGACACTCTGGGAGGCCAAAGCCAGTGGATTGCTTTGAACTTAAGAGTTTAAAACCATCCTGAGCAAGAGAGATACCCTGTTCCTAATAAAATTCGAAAAACTAGCAGGCCTTATGGCTGGGGCCTGTAGTCTTAGCTACTTGGGAGGCTGAGGCAGGAGGATCTACTTGAGCCCAAGAGTATGAGGTTGTGTGAGCTACGATGCCTCAACACTCTACTCAGGGCAACAGTGGGAGACTCTGCCTCAGAATAATAATAATAATAATAATAATAACAATTTATTTCAAATAAGAAACATGAACTGTATAGGTGAAAAGAATGTTACATATTATTACTATGTTTTTAATTATACTAAAAATATCCTAAAATAATAAATAATATTTTAATAATAATAAAATATCCTAAAAATAATAATAATTATTATTATTATTTGCATGTGGGGGAAGGATCCCATCAAAGTCAATGTGCCTAGGACCCATAAAGTTATCATTTTGCCCTAATTTCTTTCGTCATAGAAAACTTCTATTTAAAACTTCCTGTAAACAAAATCGGTCATACAGTATGCACTTTCTTTTGTTCAGGATTTGCTGTTCAACATGATATTGGAATTTTCATAATAACATCTTAACATACTCTCTACTTATTTGTGCAATTAAAAGAGCTTTACTGTTTGTAATCCTAGCACTCTTGGAGCAGAAGAGAGAGGCTTCCTTGAAGTCAGGAGTTCCAGACCAGCTTCAGTGAGAGAAACACTCCATTTCTACTAAAAACTGAAAAAATTATCCGGGAATGATGGTGCACTCCTGTAGTCTCAGCTACATGAGGATTGCTTGAGCCCAGAAATTGGAATTTGCGGTGAACTATGAGAATACTGGTCTACTCTAGCCCAGGAGACAGACTAAAATTCTGTCAAAACAAACAAACAATTTTTTTTGTGTGTATATCATAGACAAATACTTTTGTAAACAATAATAAAAAATAAATTGAGATAAACATAATAAATAAACCCAAACAAATAAACCTCACATTTTATAAGAAAGATTTTGAAGTATCTAGATCTAGTTGACTGATTCCTTACTTGAAAAAGCCTTCAAGGTATTTTGTGCTTTCCATTCACTGACGGAAATAAAAATATAGGTCCCTTGATATAACATGAAGTAAAAGTAATCTCAGAAAAAAATGAAGTTTCACAAAAATATACATTAACAAATCCATTATGGATTTTAAGCATTATAAGGGGTGAAGGAATGGATCTTCCTCTTTGATGTGACACCATCTATCTCACTAGCTTTGATCAGACTCTTTGGGGTACTCTTCTCTCTCTTTTTTGATAGAAAAGACTTTTGACACTATTCAGACACAATCAATAGTTCCATTTTTGAACTGATTGAAAAATATGACTCTGGGGAAGTAGAGATGGAAAGTGAGAGAGAAGATAAAAATCTGTGCAGGGCAAAGAAGGTGGACTATGACACAGTGGTTTCAGAGTGATCATTACAGACTGATTTGAGGTCAATGGGAAATAGTTGAATGCTTCACATAATAGTAAGAAAAATAATTGCATAGAACTTTTATACAGTGCCTCAGGACATGTCTGAAATTTATAGTTAACCATTGGTTTAGGCATCAGATAGCTAGTTTAAATGTATATGAGGTCATGTCTTTTTTTGATTTACAGCATTGTTATTCAGTGAAAAGGTACCACTGGGCTTTGAAAATAAACACAGTGGATGTCTTACCCTGATTTTAAATTAAATACATTAGTTAATTAATTAATTTATTTAACAAACTTATATATAAGGAATGCCTAACCTTGGTATGAGGCTGAGAAATAAAATCGTATTTGAAGCATGAATTGATATTTTGTAGTTTCTCTTAGGCTAAGTAAATAAAATCTCACTTTTAGCTTCTTCTACAAATGTCATTATGTAACTCAAATTTATCCATCACAGTCATAACTTTAAGAAATACTATTTTATTCAAAAAACATGAAATTTATTTTTAAAAACATTCTGATGTTACAAAAATACTATGGGTTTAAAGAGAACTAGGCTTACATTAAGTTATGTGACCATTTACTATTAGCTCAAGGCAAAGTTGCTTATCTTCCTAAAGAAAAGACAAAATTTTTAGAAATGTTTTAGACATTTATGTGCCTGAAGGTCCTGAAAATTGATGGCTGGATCAAAGGATCATTTGAGTTTCCTTCTTTCCTTAACAGTTATCTCAGGCAAGATAAGTAGGCCTTTCAGAGCATACTTTAAAAGTATGGCTGTTCTTTCAATATAGTATAAGATTTGTACTTTAATCTGCAATATACTACAATAAAGTCTACAGCTTCAGGTTAAGTACACAACATCAAAAATAGTACTGTAGTCAGCTTATTAAACTTACAATTAATTCATCTAAATCTTAGCAAGGTGAGACAATTATAAAATATTATAGATATTGTTAAAATTTAAAATTTATGCCTTTAAAATTTATCTCTGCTTTAGGATGTATCAAATGTATTTTACAGAATTGGAATCGCTAATGGACAGAGCTACAATATATGTTAATAGTGAATGTGTAATTTCAGATTCTGAGCAGAGTAAATGAGTGGCATATTTCTTAATACAGTTGTGATAAGTTATGCCTCAATGGTTTAAAAATATTATGAATTATAGGAAAACCTACTTATGGGCAAGGCATTTGTTAGATACAAGTGGAAGATATACAATAGAGACTGGTACTTTATAAGTTGTATGCGTCCAAATGTAAATTTTGATTCACAGATTTGAGACATATTCCACAAAATAGTCATACTTCTTTAAAGCAGGTAGGCTGTCTTTGCCTTGATAAAGTTATATAATGATCAGTTCATATTATTTTAATAAAGTTGCACAATTTCAGATCACCACAGCATTAGCAAATACATATTTTTGTCCTGAATGGAAAGAAATCCTTTAAATTTAGAGGAAACAAAAATAACAAAATAACTTTACTTTGTGCATCTCAAACCCTGCAATTATCTCACAAAGCATTTTCTTTTCAATAACTTTCAAATGCTTTCTATATATAATTATAAGGAAGATAACTTAGAAGATTTTGGTAGTAGTTTCTAAAAAGTGCATTTAAATTTGAGGTTGGTTTTGCCAAAGAGTAAGTAATTTATATCCATTGTTTAAAACACAAACACAACTGAAATAATTTTTGATTGGCTATATAACACTGAGATATATTCCAAATGGTCCAAAGTATAATAGTTTTCATTATTCAACAAAGTCCTGTATGTTGGAGAAGTATAGCATCAAATAAATATGTTACAGAATTAAACTATGATTATATATAAACATTAGAATAACATTTAAAGCATGAATAACTAGGAATTATCAAATGAATACATTACAGAATTTGAATCATTAATGAAAAGACCCCCCAAGGTGGTTTGGTGCCTATAGCTCAGCGGCTAGGGCACCAACCACATACACTGGAGCTGGTGGGTTCCAACACAGTCCTGGCCTGCCAAACAACAATAACTACACCCAAAAAATAGCCAGTCATTGTGGCAGGTGTCTGTAGTCCCAGTAACTTGGGAGGCTAAGGCAAGAGAAACATGTAAGCCCAAGAGTAGGAAGTTGCTGTGAGCTGTGATGCTACGGCACTCTACCAAGGGTGACATAGGGAGACTCTGTCTCAAAAGAAAAGGAAAGACCCACAACGTACACTAACAGTGCATGTGTAATCTCCGAATTTCAACAGAGTAAAACAAGTGGCAAATATGTCTCTTGAAAGTAAAGACATTTATACCCTAAGAACAAACTGCATATAAAATTATTAAAACATATTTAAAGAGGCTATTTCAAACTTTTCATAAAAATTCATGGATCAACTGTGTCCAATATTTGATTATATAAAATTAGCACAGATAATTTTATAAACTAGTTGAAAATTAGGGGCCTTTCCTTCCATTCATCCCTCCAAACCACTTATCACAAATAGGAATACAGATGTAAAATGTGTGTGTAAATTCTACCTTTATGATGCACCTTTACATCATATCTCTCCATCTAGTATCTGGCATCTAGCCTCACACTATACCCAGGTTTTATATTCCAGCAAGGCACAACTGTCCTCTTTTCTTTATTTTTGTTTTGTCTACTTTGATTCACCAATACTGTCTGTATTACATGTGTCTGTCAGTCAGAGGGAAAATTATAAATATAGAACATTATTCTACCCTTTCAAACGTGTCTCAAATGTATTAGTAAATTAAAAATAAATCATAAACTAAATTGGAAATAGTGATGCTAAAATCATATATGGCAGAATTTAAAACCAGATGCTGAATCAAAAAAGAGGCAAAATTTAGTTATGATAAAGGTTTTAATTTGCAAGCAAAGCATAATGATAATACATATTTCTACATTGAAGGAAAATAATAAAATTCATTAGCCTTATATATTAGAAAAAGCATGCATTTAATAAAAATAAATTTCATCGGTTCGGCACCTGTGGCTCAACAGGCTAAGGCACCAGCCACGTACACCTGAGCTGGCGGGTTCGAATCCAGCCCGGGGCGGCCAAACAACAATGACGGCTGCAACCAAAAAATGGCTGGGTGTTGTGGCGGGCGCCTGCAGTCCCAGCTACTTGGGAGGTGGAGGCAGGAGACTCGCTTGAGCCCAGGAATTGGAGGTTGCTGTGAGCTGTGATGTCACAGCCCTCTATCCAGGGTGACACCTTGAGGCTCTGTCTCAAAAAAAAAAAAAAAATATATATATATATATATATAAATTACATCACCCTATTTTTATCTCATTAGCAATTTATGCCATGTTAATATAAAAACCAAGCATTTTAAATTAAGAAATATATAGTTTTCTATAGTTAATATTTATTTCTATAATTATAGAGAGAAAGACAGAGTGAGAGATAAACTGTGTCTCATACATAGAATGCAAATCCTTCTTTTTTGTCTAAGAAACAGTAAGAAAACTGACCTGGTCCCTAAACACAAATGGAATCCTAACTAGTCCAGAAAGCAGAACTACTCTATACCACATTTTTTGGCCTCAAGGCAATCAAATGGCAAATAAACAACAACAAAAGCAAAATCCCCAAGTAAATAATGAAAAAAAACCAAACATTTTTGTCTAAATAAATCATATGCTAAATAAAAAAAAAATTTAAACTAAAATAAGAATTTTCAGTAAAATACTCCCAAATAAATAATAGAAAGAACCAAAAATATTTTTCTAAATAAATCTTATGTTAAATTAAAAAAATTAAACTAAAATAAGAATTTTTTGGAGAAATCAATAGAAAGTGATAATTATATCCCAGTTCTTGCAGGGTGCAGAACTCCACTAAAGGAAAATGTTGGTCCTTATACAATTCAACGGTCAGCAAAACTTGAAATAAATTAACTTTAGCATTTAGTATAACACATCAAAAACTAACAAATACATCAGAGGATAATAGCAGTGTTACACATGATTCGTAGCCTAATTAAGAATGATCGTCCTCTTCTTCACAAACAGAACCTTCCTTTGGAGGGTGCAGGTGAGTCCAGCCTGGTATATTCAGCATTTGTAAGCCTTAGAGGTACAGTGGCCTTCTGACGTGCTGTTGACTAATAAATAAGGCAAATACTTTATGTGCATAAGAGAATCGCAAGTTTAAACAAAGAAAAAAAAAGAAGAGATTTTTGAGCATTGAGTTCAATGGATATGTTGATTTTTATCAAAAATGAAAGATAATGTTTTCTGCTCACTAACTCCCTCATTCCCAGGGCTCTAGTTATGCGTATATTGGGGGCTTAAAGTTGGTCCCATACCTCAATAATACTCTTCTACTTTTTTCACTCTTATTTCCATTTTTTTTCATTTGGTTAGTTTCTATTAGTAGTTCTTCAGTATTAACAGTCCTTTCTTTTGTCATATTGGGTATTGTTGTTTTCAATTTTAGAAGTTCAATTTTAGTTTTAGTTATTTCTTCTATATTTCCTTTAATATATTAAATATTTCTGCTAGTTTCTTGAAAATATAGAATAAATTGGCTTGGCGCCTGTGGCTCAACAGGCTAAGGCGCCAGCCACGTACACCTGAGTGGTGGGTTCGAATCCAGCCCAGGCCCGCCAAACACAAGGATGGCTGCAACCAAAAAAAAAAAAAAGAAAGAAAGAAAATATAGAATAAATTATAGTATTTCTTTAATGTCCACGTGTACTAATTCTACCATCTCTGTTGTGTTTAGATTCATTATAATTAATTAGTATTTTTATTGTGTGATATGCTTTGCTAATTCTATGCATATCTGGGGAATTATGACTGGATAGGGTGCGTTTTAAATGTTTTTCTGGAGGGCTTCATATTTTTATATTCCCATAAGTAGTATTAAAATCTTTTTCTTGGATGAAATTAGTTACTTAGACACAATTTGACCCCTCTGTATATTGCTTTTAAACTTTGTTAATGGAGACCAGAATGGTATTTATGTTAGTGCTAAATTTGACCTTACTGATGCAAAACTCTTTTGTGTATTCTATCTAATGTTTTAGTTCTGGAATTGTAAACTATTCTACTCTACATGGAGGAAAAAGTATTTCTAGACCAATCTGAGCTCCAAGAATTGTTTTCACATAAATGTATGTGTGATCTATGTACAAATGACTTAATTTAAAAAATGTGGAAAAAAAAAAGAATTGTTCTCATAAAACTTTTAGGTTTTTCTTTCTCCCACCACTGATCATTTTCTCACATTTGTGCTGTGAGATACAATGGTGGAATTCAGAGCAGATCGGACTCTGCGGAAGAAAAGATTGCTGATACTAGAGAATTGAAGACTCATTTGAGACTTGAGAAAGAACTTCTACAGAGTCCAGATTTTTCCCTGTGTGGTACTCTCCTTTCCAGTATTTTGTCTTTTAAACTCTATTTTAGCCTCCCTAGAATTTAAGCTCTATGTCTTTAGTTCAGAGGGACTACTGAGCTCTTATTAATATCGCTCTTCCTGTGTGATAGTATGGAGATTTCTCAGCTAATGACCTGAGGTAAACACGCTTCTCACATTGATGATTAGCTATCTCTCAGGGATCACTGTTCTTTGTTTTTGATAGCCAGGGACATAAAATATTGTCTCATATACTTTATCCAGATTTTTCAGTTGTTGAAAATTCCTTCATCTTGACTGGAAACAGAAGTCTTACAACAGAATTTGAAATTTAATTATTATAAAGCTATTTATTTTATGAAAAGTGATAAGAACATTTACTGTGTTATGGGAGGCAAACTTTATAACTCTAAAAAGTACTCAGAATAATGTAAATTTTCAGAATTTTGTTTAGGAGTTTTATTTTTTAATTTTATGGTACCAAAATAAAGTCTTATTAGTAATGTCATTCTGAATTCAGTGTAAATTGTTACCTCAAGGAGTTACAATATTTAAATAAATAGTTTATGTTGATGATACAAAATGACTACATTTTTGTTGTGTTAAAAATGCAGACCTCACACATAAGAGAAATTCTAATTGAAGTTAATTGAGATAATGATAACAATTGCAACAAATTCAGTCCTGCTTTAAAAGTACTATATTTTAATAGCATCAGTGAATTTTAGCTATGTTAATGAAAAGTAATATATGTGTGTAGAAAGGATCATATCTTTAGACTAGAGATGTTTCTGGTTATTCTGGTTTTAGACACTATTTATAATAATGTTTCTGCCCTCTAGAGTTCTGTTTTGTGCTTTACAATTTATTGGGTGAAGATTGCCTGTTTGAGAAAACTAATTCAGAAGTTTGCTATTGAATTACCCTTTAACACAAAGAGTAATTCACTAAGTAGCGTCTCAGTTGCCTAGAAGAATGTACTACTCTTTAAATTTATATCCAAGGAGTGGTTTACTGAGGAGACCGACTCTGGTTTCTTGTATGCTCCTTATGACACAGTTGTCATTGCAAAGTATTCCCTTACTTCAAATTAAAACCTTGTTAAAACAAGCATTCAAGCAAAACAAGGTAGACATATACTTATTGAATATCTATAATGTCATTAAATAACTCTATTTCAAATCTCAAACATTTACATAGTTCATTTTGTTCAATACTTATTTCCATGCCAGAAAGGAAACAGATTGAGAAATACATATTTTAATATAATTCCAACAAATGAAATTATTTATGTATATCTACACATAAATATATTCTAAATCTTCTAGACAAATGAGTACCAAGATATGTCTAAATGATATGTGATATGTTTGCTTATTATTATATGTCATTTGTTATATATGTAATATAAATGTTTCTATAATTTTAACTAGTTTTTTATAGCCAAAATGGTTTTTTATGACTTGTAAAATTTCATATAATTCATACTTTTTAAAAAATATTGTCTTTTGCATGAATTATGTATTTGCACTTATTTATGTTGATATTTGCTATTAATTTCAAGAAAGAAGCCAAATTCCTACCAAATGCAATTCTGATAGCATTAAAATAGTAATGAGAGACACAGAGAAAACACTTTAAAGCAAAATAATTTCTGACATATCAGGTAAGGGTGGGGAAAAAATAATTAATGATTTAAGATTGAGAAAAGTCACAATATAAATAAATCAGGGACTATAGTGAGTTTATTTGTAAATGAATCTAAAAGCACTTAAATTTAAATTATTGTTCTGAATGTATTTGTCATGAAATATAACCACTTAGTGAAGAATTTTAATTCATTATTTTTTATTATAAATGCTTTTAATTTGTTCTATTTTGCTTTTTATTATCAAAAGGACAGAATACGTGAATAGATAATTTTGGTTATACGGTAAAATTTTAAATTATGTCATTACATAGTAGCTAACTTAATGGATAGTCTTGGTCCCAAACAGGTAATCAGTCATCAAATAATGGTATGTACTTCCTTACTCTAGAAAGGAAACCTGTGTGTGTCTATGGGGTGGGGCATGGGTGGAGGTATGTGTGTATGTGTTTGTATAAAACTGAGTTCTGAAGAAAATTCTCTCTTTACATACTATGTCACATCATATTAAATTAAAATCTCTTTAATTTAGACATTCTCCTCTCCTTGCAAAATTTAACTTTTAGCAATAGATTTCTCCATAGAAAAACAGAACATCAAATTCTCCAAAGTTAAAAATTTTTGTTAACTAGCCTTCTTAAATTGCAAAATCCAGTTAATACCTGAAAAATTATTACAAATTCCTCATTTCTGCCAACTTGCATTAATAATCACATCATTGTCATTTTCTTTATTACACAACCCCAGTCTGTGATTATATAAATATCATAAAGCAGATACTGAAATTACAAAATGTATTTAATTGCTCCGAACTTTTAGATCTACATAATTTTAAATAGATTAACTAGTTCTCTTGTTAATTGAGAAAAGTCATTTAGTCAACTAATTTGATTTTTAATTTACTTATGGTAAATATACAACTTTGACTTTAAAATGTTATTATATTAATATCACATAACAGAATCTTTTTTCTGTATTTCATGAAAATTGAATCCCAAAGACCCATAAGTATATTTTGATAGGAGTAAAATCCAATAGTGTAAAGAAGTATTTTTGTACCCTATTTTCATATTTAAAAACTTGTTACAATATTATTAAAATTGTTAACATTGAAAGGTGAAGGATAAAGTTTGACTATTTATATAAACATGACTAAATAGATTGTAAGCTCCATGAGTGTATAGTACTGGTACTGTTTTAAATATTTTTGTCTCAGAATCCAGCACAGTTTTCAATATTCAATTATTTTTATCTAAATTAGAAAATATTCCGTTTGTTACTTTATTCAAGACTGTTCTCTTTTTGACATCTAATAAATTCATTTTATTGTCTTGTAATCTTCTAGGACACTCTAATTTATACTTTCCTATAAACTCAGAGGAATAATTGCCCGTACTGCTTATTTGAGAAGGGACTTACAGGCTTTGCAGCATCTTCTATTATTTCCTTTAGTGTTTATCTGTCATTTAATTTTCATCAGTTGAGGCCCTGCCTTTTAAGTTCCTCTAGGGCAGGTATCATGAATTAAATTTAATTGTGTCACTGAAACAGCTTATTAACTTAGCTCGTAATGCTCCTTAAAACACCATTTAGATAATAACTAATTTAAGCTTCAAGCATGTTCATAAAAATAAAGAACTTTTATTTCTAAAGGCACTTTACAGATTAAACACATTCATTTTCCAGATGAGAACAGTTTTGTAAAAATTTTATATGCTAGATTTGTGATTTTGATATTATAATTCATTCTACATTTGAATAGCATTAGTATGATTTTTTTTTAATTTTTAAAAACATAATGAAAACTACACAATCTAGTTACCATTTTGTGAAATTCATTTTCCCATTTAAATAATTATTATGAAATAAGTGCCCACTTCACTAAAAGCTGAATCTTATCATTAATAGTGAATATATTTTCATGAGCTGAATAAATATACAATTAATAAATATTGGTTAATTGTTATAGAAAAGTCATTACTTGAAAAGCTGTGTATATATGTAGACTTTGCTATCGAAAACTATCAGAAATGTTTAGAACTCAGAGAAGAAGGATTTTCATTTAAATGAAAATTTCATGGAAGGCAACAATTATGTGTAGGAACGCAGATGTGTTTGTGTGAGTGCTTGGGTTGGTGGTATATTCTGAGATATGTTCTATCATGGAAGAGGTAGCACAGCCTTTGAATTACAGCTATGCCCCTTGCTAGATGCATTTTGTTTATGTCCAACTTAATATTAATTATAGAGGGACTATAATATCACACACATTTGCTGTGCATTGAAATAAAATTATTTCAATAAAAAAATATGCAAAACACCTGACAAAGTAAGATTATAGTACATAAGAATTATTGGATTTTTCTTTTACTTTCTTGTAATTTAATTGAAAAATCTATGAAATAGTTTCCCTTTTTTCTAGTGAATTTACGTAGACTCACCTTTAAGGCACAAAAATAATTCTTTATTGAAAGGTTACATTTTTTATATTCCTTATACGTTACATACTTATAAGAAAAGTACTTTTTAAAAGGTGATTTTGAACTTTTACAAATATGCCAAAGCAATTAAAAAATTCCCTGCTAGTTTTCTCTTTTGCAAGGTTATTTATTGAGCATAATGTTTGTTGCAAGTGAAATAGCACAGTAACCTTGATTTCTCCTTGGATAACTTAATTTCCCACCAATAAATTTCTAATTTAAGGAGACTCAAATGCTACATGAAGGACAGCTAAATCAAGGTATGTGCTTGAACAGTCTTATAAAGACCGAAAGTCATAACATAAAATATGTGATTTCTTGAAACTCTGTGCCTCTACGAACTCTCCATTTTTTATGTCTGACCTTTGATGAGAAATTGATATAATTCAGAAGCAAGAGTTCTTAAATTTTACCTTTTACAAAAAATTCTGCCCAACTAATCTTGCTTTCAACTTCTTGTGCATACTTATATTACCAATTAACAAGTATAAATATGATACAATGCTTTTTTGAAAAAATTCAAAAGGCTTTTTTTAATGCTCTTGATTAATACATGTATAATTATAAAACACACTGAGCAATGGTTTAGGTAATTCCTGAACCAATTAAAACACTTTGTAAATTGGCTGTAAAAGTGATCTCGTGAAGAGTATTTGCGTTTATTAACAGATCCCTTTGAATTCTGGATTATATACAGATTTGAATCACAGGGCCAAAGGATTTCAAAAAAGATAATAAATAATAATTTTAAGAATAATTTTCTTTTTCTCCAGTTGTATTTAGACCTTATGAATAAAAAATGCTCACTATTGATGCTTGTGGTGGGTTGGCCTCTACTGAATTCTGATATAACACTGAAATATAGTGGATAATAAATAAAGACACTAAACTGAAAGTGACATTTGTTATAATTTGAAGAATGATTCTGAGAGTAAATTCTGGATTGGCAGTTATCAGCTTAAGGTGGAAAATTTTAAGTTTAACCTCTAGCAGAAAATGACATCACACACTAGCTCACTGATACTGGTTTTTGATTATTCATATTGTCCATTAGATTCTACAGAGTGGGCTAGCAGCTCCTTAAACATGATTTTCAAATTAAATACAGTTTGTTAACAATTTCCTTTCAAAATCACATGGTACAATGAAGCTACATTATGTTGAAGTATACAAAGTTTTAGCTGAAATACTAGAGAGTGGATATTTATTATTTGCCTCAAGAAATCTCAGGATCTTGTATATAGTAAAGTGGGATATTTAATATCAAAGGTTACGTATTTAAAAGATCCTCTGTGGGTTTTCTTTTCTTGTTACTTTAGAAAATATTCCATCAGATTTTTGTTCAGTTTCCTGTCCTCTTCTGTGAAAACACGTAATATTTAATTTATAATGTTTTCTTCATTCTTAGGCTATAAATATTAATAGCTTCCTGTGTTTGCCTTCTGTGACACAGCATGATAGTAATAGAAATTTATGAAACATAATTTTTGACTTCTATTTGTAACAGTTATATTTTGGAATAAAACACTTTCTAATTTTACAATGCGTATGGACATAGTTTCTTAGAATTTTTTTCCCGAACTTACAGAAATGTTTATAATATCATCTTTGTAACACATGAGACCCTCAATGATTGTTGGTTCATCATTCCATTGTTTTATTTTATTCTACAGTAAGATAATGCTTACCTAATTAACAAGAAAGCATTCAGAGTTGATATAAAACTATTACGATTTTCCCTACAGTATCATTACATCTAAAAGAGAACTGATAATTAGTAAACATATATTAGTGGTTTTTAATATTTTTCCTAAAGTTCATATTTACTTATGAGAATGTTGAATGCTCATTATAACCATATATCTCTACACACCCTTTAGACATATAATGAATCCACTCCCCTTGTTAATTGACTTAACTTCCATTCAGAACTAATGATCTCTTTAAAAATTATTTTCAGAATCATAAGCACATGATCACCCTCTAGTGATTTGCTAAGTGCCCCAAATTCATAGAAGTAGAGAATGTTTAAACCCCTTATAACTCTTAGAAATTAGATCATCTTGCAGCTCCATTTTGAAATAAGCATATGAAATGCTCAAAGATTTTTGTATCTTCACCTTAGAATAGTAAATGTATTTTTTTCTGAGCTGGAGAAAGAGCGACTATTACATTATATCCATTTCTACTGGAACATCAAGGTATGGCAAATTTCTTCAACATGTGTAAGTTGGTAAAGTATTTGATTTCTCCATCACAAATGAAACTCAGTTTAGCTGAATACAGTATCCTGGGTTGAAAGTTATTTTGTTTTGGGAGATTGAAGGTTGATCACTACCCTCTTCTGGCTTGAAAAGTTTCAGCTGAGAGATCTGCAGTCATTCTAATATTCTTTCCCTTGTAGGTAATGCTTTTCTTACATTTGGTGGCTTGCAGCATATTCTCTTCATGTTAACTTTGGCAAAGTTAGTTACAATGTGTCTAGGAGATGCTTTATGGGACTGAGTCATGCTGGGGTTCTGAAACTGTCTGCTATTTGAATGTCTGTATCTCTTGCCATGCTTGGAAAATTCTCTTCCATTATCTCTTGGAGTAGAGCATCTGTGCCTCTAAGGACCATCCTCTTCTCCTTCAGGATTTCCTATAAGGCAAATGTTTGCTCTTTTGGAGTAGTCCCACTACTCTCTCAGGGAGTAGTCTGTTTTTGCTCTCCACTTCTCTGCCTCTTTGAGTATTTAGGAGCATTACTCATCTGGAAGGTTTACTGGGTTAGGAACCAGATAATAGTCTGCCTCCATAAATCCTCAATAGAACAAGTATTTTCCTCAGCAAAAATCAAAACCAAAAAATAAACTAAAACCCAGAAAAACGAAGAAGAGATAGTAGAGAAAGAGAAAATGAAAGGGGAAAAGAAAAATAAGAACAAACTAAAGGAGGGGGAGGAGCCAAGATGGCGGTCTGTAGCCAGTTTTCCACAGACACTCCCATCCAGAAGGAGAGTTAAAGACAGAAATTTAGCAAGAAAGCCAATGGTTTGGATCTGAGGCAAAAGAGAAGGTCGAAGAACGCACATCCAACCCTGCTGGAGTGACCTACGATCCCTAAGATACAAATAAAAGGTACAGAACACATCTCCATGCAGATGGGAGTCCCCTACCCCATGAGATTGGCTTGCAGCATACTCCATACCTCCATACAAACAAATGACCACAGTTCAGATGTCCTCCCACTCTACCCTACTAAAGAGACCCTCTAAAAACCAGACCTCCTTCCCCTACCAGGGTGCCATCACACTCTCCTGCCAGGCACAAAACTGTATAAAACTGTATATATTCTCTACCTGCAAGTTTGAACTCCTGGCACTCCCCTCCACTGTCACCCTGAGGTCTGGAGGTCTGTCCCCAATGGAGTCCAGATTCCTGGAAATTTTCTTGAGGGTTGTGGACGGGGCGCAGGCTTTTGCTGATCTGTGCTATTTTTCTGGCTCGGGAGTGACAAGAGGAAAGTGAGCCGGCAGGAGGCTGAACTGGAGAGGCAGTCCCCTGAGGCACTGAGCAGCAGACGCAGCAGCGGGAATAATTGCAGTGGGGCTCGCACCACTGGAGATGTTTTGAGGAGACACTCCCACTCTCTATGGGCAGCCAGGGGAAGCTGGGTGGCTTCTCTGGTGGCAGCCACCGGCAGAGCGGCCCTGCAGCAGAGGGACAGGACTCAGGAGTGAAGGATATGCCTGAGGTGGTACCGGGATGGCTGGTGCAGAGCACGGGGATTAGAATACATGCACTGAGAAAGCCGGATGGAGACTGCTTTACTAAGTTTCAGACGCACCTGGCCCTCAGGGGATGAAAGCTGGGACAAAGGGCTGAAACTTACAGACTGAGTCAGAACTATTAGCAACCCAACGCCTCTTCCACAGGACAAAAATTTTGCGAACTTATTCTGTTCTATCAGCAACGTCAATCAGGGACAGGGCTGGAACTGAGTTAATTGCTCCAGCCCCTATCAAGTACCCAGGTTGTCAGGCCTCACCTCCTGCCTGCCAACACTGACAGAAGCTGGCGGACTTGCAGAGGAGCCACAGATTCCATAGGCAGGTGCAAACCTCTGGAGAATCTGCTCATTGGTGGGAAGTGAATCACAGCCCTGTAGGGTTACCAGAGACTGGGTGTAACAGAGTGGCAAGATGGGGAAGGAGGCATCAACCCTCCCAGACTAATTTACTTACTCGGGGGCCCTCCTGAGCTCACAGAGCCCTGGAGTTAGTTTTACTAGAGCTGCCAGCAGACTCCTGCTATCTAGTCACCAGAGACTTTTCAACTCTTTGCTTTGAGGTTGGTACTGCCTGGGACAATTGATTGGGACCATTTCAACTGGGCCAATCACCCCAGGACTTTCCAAAGTGGTACCCTGGTGTGTGGTAGTGGGAAGGTTTGATTTTCCTTTTCCAATTGGTGTCTGTGGGGGGCGTGGTGACCTAACTGCTGGTATTTCTCCACAGCTCAGACTCCAACACACAGTAACTGATTCTTTAGGGTAATACAGAGACCAGCTGAAAATAAGACAGAGCCACTTAACCCCACTAAACCAGGAAGGCCCCCAGTATCGCAGGCAGTAGCACTGTACGAGTCCTTGGCAAAACTCTAGGGGAAAAGGTACAGACACCAGTACCAGATTTCGGGCAAAAGACTTGTCAATCACTACTCCTAGAACCCCCCAACCCAACTTATCCTTACCTACTCATCCAGCCAAACGATGCAAAATAACCATGGGGAAGAATCAGCAGAAAAGCTCTGGAAACATGAATAATCAGAGTAGATCAACACCCCCAAGGAACAATTTGGCAGACACAAATGATAATCCTTTGCATAAACATTGCTGAATCGAATTCAGAATTTGGATTGCAAACAAGATCAATAAAATAGAGGAAAAATTGGAACTAGAAATTCTGGGAGCATTTCGAAAATTGTCTCAAGAAGTCAAGGAATTCAAAGACCACATAACCAAAGATTTTGACACATTGAGACAAGAAGTTGCGGTCCTTAAAGGTCTGAGAAACACAGTAAAATCCCTCAGTAACAGAATGGAGCAAGCAGAAGAAAGGATTTCTGACATGGTAGACAAAGCTTTCCAATGCTCCCAAATCTACAAAGAGGAAGAGAAATGGAAGGCAAAAAAGGATCATTCTCTCAGACAGCTCTGGTATAACTCGAAGAAAACCAATATTTGCCTTATAGGGATAACTGAAAATGACGAAGTGGCATCACAAGGCACAGAGTCTCTTCTTTATGAGATTGTGAAAGAGAACTTTCCAGACATGCCAAGAGATTCTGAAATTCAGATAGCAGACAGTTTCAGAACCCCAACAGGACTCAACCTGAATAAGACATCCCCAAGGCACATCATAATTAAGTTCACTAAAGTTAATATGAAAGGGAAAATTCTGAAAGCAGCCAGATGCAAGAAATCCATTACCTACAAGGGGAAGAATATTAGAATAATTGCAGATCTCTCTGATCAAACCATTCAAGCTAGAAGGGAATGGTCATTGACTTTTAATCTCCTAAAACAAAATAACTTTCAACCCAGGATCATGTATTCAGCTAAACTGAGTTTCATTTATGACGGAGAAATTAAATACTTTAACGACATCCACATGTTGAAGAAATTTGCTATAACCAAACCAGTTCTCCAGGATATTCTCAAACCGATCCTCCATAATGACCAGCGTAATCCCCCACCATAAAAGTTTTCTCACCCAGAAACTTCTTACCAAATTCCAACTTCCACAGTGATGAAAGGATTAAAAATGTCCACTAGACTTTCTACAGATTTATCAATATTTTCTATTAATGTGAATGGTTTAAATTGTGCTCTAAAGAAGCATAGGTGGGCTGACTGGATACAAAAACTTAGGCCAGATATCTACTGCATATAAGAATCTCATTTTACCTTAAAAGATAAATATAGACTCAAGGTGAAGGGATGGTCATCTATATTTTAGGCAAATGGAAAAAAGAAAAAAGCAGGTGCTGCAATCTTATTCGCAGATACAATAGGCCTTAAAACAATCAAAATAAGGAAGGATAAAGACGGTCATTTCATATTTGTTAAAGGTAATACTCAATATGATGAGATTTCAATTATTAATATTTATGCACCAAACCAGAATGCACCTCAATTTATAAGAAAAACTCTAACAGATATGAGTAAATTAATTTCCTCCAGCTCTATAGTAGTTGGAGATTTTAATACTCCTTTAGCAATGTTGGATATATCTTCCAATAAGAAGCTAAGTAAAGAAATTTTAGATTTAAACTTAACCATTCAACAACTGGATTTAACAGACATCTACAGAACATTTCATCCTAATAAAATTGAACACAAATTTTTCTCATCAGCCCATGGAACATACTCCAAAATTGATCACATCTTAGGTCAAAAGTCTAATCTCAGCAAATTTAAAAGAATAGAAATTATTCCTTGCATCTTCTCGGACCACCATGGAATAAAAGTTGAACTCAACAATAACAGAAATGTACGTACTCAAACAAAAACATGGAAGCTAAATAACCTTATGCTGAATGATAGATGGGTCATAGACGAGATTAAGAAGGAAATCACCAAATTTTTGGAACAAAATGACAAAGAAGATACGAATTATCAGAACCTCTGGAATACTGCAAAGATAGTCCTAAGAGGGAAATTTATAGCACTACAAGCCTTCCTCAAGAGAACGAAAGAGAGGAAGTTAACAACTTAATGGGACACCTCAAGCAACTGGAAAAGGAAGAACATTCCAACCCCAAATGCAGCAAAAGAAAAGAAATAAACAAAATCAGGGCAGAATTAAATGAAATTAAAAACAAAAGAATTATACAACAGATCAATAAATCAAAAAGTTGGTTCTTTGAAAAGGTCAATAAAATAGATAAACCTTTGGCTAACCTAATCAGGAAAAAAAGAGTGAAATCTCTACTTTCATCAATCAGAAATGGTAAAGATGAAATAACAACAGACCCCTTAGAAATTCAAAAAATCCTTAATGAATATTACAAGAAACTTTACTCTCAGAAATATGAAAATCTGAAGGAAATGGACCAATACTTGGAAGCACACCACCTTCCTAAACTTACCCAGAATGAAGTTTAAATGTTGAACAGGC
>CAUYRH010129018.1:0-23346 GCA_963574655.1 Perodicticus potto
TGATTTTTTTTGAGGTGAAATTTAAGTTTTTGTGTGAGTAGTACTATTATACCTATCTTGAGTGTCTTGCTTGTACTGTATCACATCATACCTTTGTTTAATTCTTAATAAACTGTTCACTTGTTAAAAAAAAAAAAGACAGGCTCGGCGCCTGTGGCTCAACGGGCTAAAGAGCCAGCCACATACACCTGAGCTGGCGGGTTCGAATCCAGCCCCGGCCTGCCAAACAACAATGACGGCTGCAACCAAAAAATGGCCGGGCATTGTGGCAGGCGCCTGTAGTCCCAGCTACGTGGGAGGCGGAGGCAGGAGACTCGCTTGAGCCCAGGAATTGGAAGTTGCTGTGAGCTGTGATGCCATAGCACTCTATCTAGGGTGACAGCTTGAGGCTCTGTCTCAAAAAAAAAAAAAAAAAGACAAAGACACCATGTGAAAAAGTATTTGCATGTGTGTGTATGCACACGTTGTACATGGCAGGTAGGTTGGGGCATGGATTCACATACCAAGTGCAGGAAAAAGGCTTAGGAGGATACTGGGGTGAACCTTTTCTGGGACCTGCCATTGCAGCAATGTCATTTGCTTTCTGTATTTTTCACCTTACCACGTCATCTTGGGGAAATTTAAAAATAAATTTAAGAAACTTATTGTGTGGACAAAAGACAGTTGACATTAGAAAAGGCACAAATCGTGAAGCTAAACCCACGGGCACGGGTATGAATATCAGCGCTGTGTAGCCTGTCTGAGCCCTGGATTCTCACCTGAAAAGTAAGGGATTAGAGTAAATTGCAAAAGTGGCTGCAACCTTTGGAACTTTTCCCATCAAAAGATGGAGTTTATTTTCCCAGTCCTTGAATCTGGGCTGCTTTTGTTCACAATTTGACAGTCCATATAAACTAAGAGCCCCAGGCCCATCACTTCCCTCATGCCTCTTCACCCAACACACAAAGTGGGACTCCCTGCCTCCACGGGACAAGGATCGGGGCTCTTTTGTCCACTGTGACTCGCGGTGCCCAGCGCCTAGCAGGGGGTCACATATCTACGGAATGACTGAGCTTGTCCTGTGCCCAGTTGCCTCAGCCCAGCTGGCCAAGCACCACTGAGTAGATGCATTCTGGGCGTCGCCCACCTGCCGCCTTGCTCTGGGTTGTCACTCCCTGAATCACAGTGGTCGTGCCATTTGAATAACCTTTGGCGTGTAAAAGGGACTCCACACCTACCTACTTGGTCCTTCAGATGAGATAACTAACTGAACATGAGTGGCGGGTACCAGGACTGGTGCCATCCCTTGACTACTGGACAGAGGTGTCCCTTCCTTCCACTGAGGGCCAACCCAGTCAGGGGACTCTGGTCCGCACCTTTTCTTCTCCCTCCAACTTGCACTGAGGCCTGAATTGTCCCTAATGTGGTGAGAGCAAAAGCCCGCCCCACGGTGAGAAACTGTGACAATTCCGGCACCCCATTAAATAGACTATTAACATCATTTTAAGGAGCGCCAAGGGAAGAGAAAACAGCAGGCCTGTTAGACCTGGGCTAGGGTGTCCAGGATGCTCAGAGCATGGGGGAGACTGAGGAAGAGGAACAAAGGGGTGGGTCCCCTTTGACAGCCTCACCTACAGGCTCTGCACCTACCTCCCACCTTGGTCAGAAGTGCTCCAGCTCAGCAGCCCGCCCTACCTCTGGGTGCCTCCGGGGAAAACCCTGTTCACTTGGGAGGAAACAGCAGACCCAGGGCCTCTGAGCCTCACTGCTGACTGCTCAGAAGGAGAATTGGCAGAAGCACTTTATGGGGTGGTGGCCACAGGAGGAGAGTGTGCACGCAGGTCTCCAGCAGGCTGCCCTGGGCCTCTGAGGACCTGTGTCAGCCCAGATCCAATTCATTCCATGGGGAGGAGTGCTGGACCCACCAGCTCCTGTCCCTCGCTGGATGAGGGTCACGTCCAGGGCACTAACCCTGGGCATTCACAGCCCAGTGGAAAATGCCCTTGTGCTCAGAGGTGCCCTTGAACAGAAAGGCCAGCAGATCCAGAGGTAGAACAGCTGGGTGTGCAGGAGGGAGCTGCAAGCGGCCTGCTGGGCCAGGGCCCTGGGGACAACAGGGAACAGCATTGACGATTCCAGGGGACCTGCAGGCCCTGGCCCCAGAGGACAGAGAGCAGAGGATGACGCTCTAGGGAGGCACTTCAGCAGAGGAGGCCAGGTAGGAGTAGGCGGGAACTGACTTTTCCAAGCCCACCTGGGTGAAGGGCTTTGCTCACACAGACACCTAGCACAGGGCCAGCGCTTTCAGAGAGCAGCTCACCCTGAGAAAGCAGGGTCCCAGCCACCACAGGAGAGCTGCCTAGAAAAGCCTGCAGAGATGGGACTCCTGGAATAAGCCTCCAGACCACGGGCTCCACCTGCAAAGGTACAGACGACAGACAGCGTGGGCCGAGGGCCTGCCACGCACGGCCGCAGCCCGGGGATCGCAGGGGCCAGTAGCAGAACACTCAGGTCAGTTCACCTACCCACTGAGGCTCTGCAGGGATGACCTCCCCCAGTCCTCACGGCCCCTCTGGCTAGTCTCAGCTACTATCTTTGTCTGGGGCGGGACTGACACTCCTGATGCCTCTCTGGGGAGGCGTGGGGGCCAGTGTTGCAGCTCATATGGCCTATGGCTAGGAGTGAGAGTTACAAGAAATACCTGTACAGCTCAGTAATGGAACACCTTGGTGAAAAGGGCATGGAGAGGGATTTAACTCTCCTAACAGGCATGAGAGCTCGCGCGAGATGAGAGCAGTGGTGAATTGGCAGTCTCTACACCTGTGGTGTTGAGAGGCACGAGATCAACTTTATATTAGGCTGGAGGAGAAGGCATTCAAGAGCATGCGCATTCTATCATGGACCCGCTTACTCTGACTCTGTCTCCTCTTCTGCCAGCAGAACGCCAGCACGGCGTCTCTCTGCTGAAGATCACCAAGCTCTGCTAAAGACTAAGATCTATGTTTCTAAGAAGACTGCTTTACTCTCTCTAAGACTCTCTCTATCTCCAGCTAAAGTAGATAGCCCTCAGGCACCTAAGAGAAATTGAACCTGAGCAAGGTAACTTAGCGGTCTGCATCGGGAACCTAGTTAAGCTGGGCCCGAGACCTGGCCAGTCCTGGGCCCTGACAAGTGGTGTCAGAAGTGACATGTGACAGGCCAGCCCCTTCACAAGCTGCACCCACCTTCTCTGCTCAGACTAACACCCCCTCTCCCCTGGCATTTCACAAATTTGGAAAGGGATGTACTTCAGGAGCTGGGCGATGCTGGGGAGAGGCAGAGATGGACCCACAGGGGTCCTAGGTGCTTCAAACACACCAACCCAGCTGGGGAAACAAGACCCCAGGGAAAACGAGCTGTATTAGGCCACAGTAACATGAGAGCGGCTATAACCAGGAGCCAGACGTCCCACACCCAGGGCTTCCTGTGGCGGCTGCTTGCTCACTCCTTGTAATGTCCTTTCTCAAGAAGTGTCCCCAAGAGTACTCAGAGTGGCACTTGGCAGACAGGAGGGTTTGCTGCCCCCACAATAAAACACTTGCCAACACCCCTTCTCTAAGCCATCCTCAGAGCTTCCCCTTTCATTACTGGTAGGGGCCCCCAGTCAGAAAGGAGCCCCCAGGGCTTGGGAAACTGCTGAGGCGGCAGTAAAATTAGAGAGAAGGACGGTGAGCAATTTACAGAGGGGGAGAGGGTGGGCAGCCTGGCCTTTCATCAGGAATTAGCTATGGAAAGAGGCCCAGTCTTGGGGGAGGTGGTTCTGCTCTGCTGGGCACCTCCTGGGGAGCTGAAGGCCGCCAAAGCTTAGGTGGCCCCAGCCCTCTACCTCCTGGTCAGACTTGTCCCCTCGGTGTAGGGAGAGGACCCAAGGATTGTCCCAGGTACCATTTCTCACTGTTTGACACTGAGCACCTGGCCTAGCCTCTCAGAGCCTTGTTTTCCTCATCTGTAAAATGGGGCTGATGAGAACCCTGGGTGAACAGAATATGACTGTGATTGAACTACAAGTGGGTCTTAACCCTGGCTGTGTATCAGAATCATCAGGAAGAGTTTTTTAAAGTACCAACATTTTGGATTCCTGTACCATTGAGACCAGAACCCTCTTGGGTGCAGTGACTCATGCCTGTAATCCTAGCACTCTGGGAGGCCAAGGCAGGTGGATTGCTTGAGCTCAGGAGTTCGAGACCAGCCTAAGCAACAGCAAGACCCTCCATCTCTACTAAAAATAAAAAAATTAGCCTGGGCATCATGGTGGGCACCTGAAGTCCCAGCCACTGGAGAGGCAGAGGCAAGAGGATTGCTGAGCCTAGCTTTGAGCTACACTGGCACTCAACCCAGGGCAACAAAGTGAGACTCTGCCTCCAAAAAAAAAAATTAATAAAAAAAAAATCAAAATTTAGGCCCTGAGAGATGGCTCACACCTGTAATCCTAGCACTGTAGGGGGCTGAGGTGGGTGGATTGCTTGAGCTCAGGAGTTTGAGACCAGCCTGAGCAAGAGTGAGATCCCATCTCGAAAAATAGCTGGGCGTTGTGGCAGGCACCTGTAGTCCCAACTACTTGGGAGGCTGAGGCAAGAGAATCTCTTGAGCCCAAGAGTCTGAGGTTACTGTGAGCTATGATGCCATGGCTCTCTACCAACGGTGACAAAGTGAGACTTTGTCTCAAAAACAAACAAACAAAAAGCCTGGGCATATGGTTCACACCTGTAATCCTAGCACTCTGGGAGACCAAGGCAGGTGGACTGCTTGAGTTCAAGACCAGTGTGAGCAAGAGCAAGACCCAGTCTCTAAAAATAGGCCAATGTCCTGGCAGGTGACTGTAGCCCCAGCTACTTGGGAGACTGAGGCAAGTGAATCGCTTGAGCCCAGGGGTTTGAGGTTGCTGTGAGCTATGACACCACAGCACCCTACCCAGGGCAACAAAGTTAAACTCTGTCTCAAAAAAAAAAAAATTTTTTTTAAACTCACTTGCTTCCTCAATTGTACTAGCCACATTCGAGGTACTTCACAGAATTGCCACAGTTGGCAAATAAAAATGCAGGATGTTTAGTGAAATTTGAATAACTGACAAATTTTAAATAACTGACAAATAGGGCGGCGCCTGTGGCTCAGTGGGTGGGGCTGGTGCCTGTGGCTCAGTGGGTGGGGCTGGTGCCTGTGGCTCAGTGGGTGGGGCACCAGCCCCACATACGGAGGGTGGAGGGTTTAAACCTGGCCCTGGCCAAACTGCAACAACAAAAACAACAAAATAGCCGGGCATTGTGGTGGGCACCTCTAATCCCAGCTACTTGGGAGGCTGATGCAAGAGCATCGCCTAAGTCCAAGAGCTGGAGGTTGCTGTGAGCTGTGCCTCCACGGCACTCTACCGAGGGCAACAAAGTAAGACTCTGTCTCTAAAAAAATAATAATAATAACTGACAAATAAGTTGGTTACCTAAAATTCAAACTTGATACCTTTGGAAAATACAATCTTAAAGTTAGAGGGCATCAAATCAGGTAGAGCCGTAGTTGTAGGAAGGACTTGGGCTTTTATTTTGAGTTAAACGGGGAGTCACAGAGGGTATTTGCAGAGGATGATCTGACTCAAAAAGACCCTTTGGGCTTTAGTGTACAAACCAACCCCAAGGGATAAAGGACTGTCCACTTACTGTGCACCAGGGTGTGTCCTCAGCTTGTACCTGGCCCCCAGCCTAGTCCTCTGTGGTGGAGGAGCTGGCCTGACAATCCCAGCCCCTGGGCCCCACTTCCCTCTTGGCTCCCCGCAGCAAGGGTCCTTCCAAGTGGCACCTCTCATGGGCTCATCTCCTGCCCCTGACTCTAGGACGAGTCCCATCCGGTCAGTTTTGCTCCTCCCATCCCCTCCCACAGTGACAAGTGCTGTAACAGACAATGCAAAAGGGGTCAAAAGCACTGCACACACAAACCAGACTTGAAAAAAAACACGTAGTGCAAGCTGGCTGGGATTTGCAGGGGGCATTTCCAATGTTTCTCACTTGGGATTTCCTGTCTCCTCAGGCATTTGCTGAGCAGGTCAAGGTCAGCTTCAAGGAAGGAAGGAAGGGACGGTGGGAGGAAAGAAGGAAGGAGCTTCACTCTGGCTATTTGCAGGCTCTCTTTGGATCCTTTCCTCTTCTTCCCTTAGGGTCCCTTTCAGGTATTCCTGCCACGTTTTCTGCCTCAAATAAATGTCTGCCACCTGGCTATCCAGAGAACCAAGTCATGGGCTCGTGATACGATCAACCAATCCAAGGAGGAGCCACAGCTGGAATCTCAAAGACCATAAAATGTCTACCATCAAGCAAAATGCTCAACTGCTTCTCAGAAAGCTGCCTAACCTCTGCAGGGCAGGGTGACAGGGAGCCGGGACTTGTGCGAACTGTGCCAAGAATTGCCATGGGGATCAGGCCCAAATCAGAAGCAACTGATACACAGCCTAACGCCCCAGCAGCACCATTTTTATTAGCTGTTTCAGGAATTTGCCTTGTCATAGGTTGACCATCCAAAGCATGAATCATCTACTCCTGGGGTTTTACAATGTGGAGGGGACAGGGCAAACAAGAAACGCGTGATGGCTGTTCCAAATCCTATCAGAATAGCAGGAAAGGATCTGCAATGTGGCATTTAAAACGTAAGTTCCATAATAAACAGTTGCTGAAACATAAGCTAGCTGCTTATGTTTCAGCATAAACATAAGGGCCTCTACTACATAACCCTTGCAGCAAGCTTCAGTGGAAACCCTACACCCTGCATCCCTCCAACAGGCACTATGATCCTTTAGTTGTGGGTGCAACAGATGCTTATGGATCAGAGTCCAACAGCGACCATCATAAGTAAGTGGCTGTGGGCTGGGATCGTGGGCTCTTTTCATGAAGTACGTTTAATATTACATGTCCCACAATTTAACAAGCATTAGTTTTGTGAGGCATGCTTTAGAAAGTAATTTCTAATTGCTTAAAATTTTAATTGGTAATTTATTTGGTGAAAATTAGAATTAAAATCTTCCTAAGTAGCTCCCTAAATCATTCACACCTTCCAGGGAATGAAGCCTTTGGAGGCTGCTGAGGGGAGGGAAGGAGGCAGGTACCTTTGTCTTGTAGGCCGGGGGCCTCAATCCTCTCTGGGTGGGAACCTGGCAGTGGAGGACAAAGACGCAAAAGAACCGATTTCAGGGCCTCTGGGAGATTATTCCAAAGGGATTGATACCCAACAGCCAGAAACCTCCAGAAACTACGCCCAACTCTGTCATCTTGTTTTCTGTAAAATAACACACACATACATGCACAGGAGAAAGACTTGGAAGGATCTTTAATAACTGCTACTTATAAGATGTGGCAAAATAGCATACTTTCACTTTTGAATTTATTCATTTTCGTATTGCTTGAAATTCCCTTCAAGTATGCACTAGTTTTAAAGTTAGAAATAAAAATGAAAAGTGAAAAAAGTCAATCCTAGCACTCTGGGAGGCCAAGAAGAGTGGATTGCCTGAGCTCACAGGTTCAAGACCAGCTTGAGTAAGAGCGAGATCCCATCTCTAAAAATAGCCGGGCATTGTGGTGGGCACCTGTAGTCCCAGCTACTCAGGAGGCTGAGGCAAGAGAATCACTTGAGCCCAAGAGTTGCTGTGACTATGACGCCACAGTACTCTACCAAGGGCGACAAAATGAGACTGTCTCACTTTAAAAAAAAAAAAAAAAGATGAAGAAAAGGCAATGCATTTGGAAGCTAACAAACTAAACCTCCAGTCATGAAGAGTTCTGGAGACCCAGGCAAGAAAGAACGTGTGAGGGCTGGGGGCCAGGGAGCATCCCTAGGACCTGATGGCCTCCAGCAGACTCAACTTCATAACCAGTCACTGTCCAGTTGTGGTCCCCCTTCCTTTCAGGTACATCATGTGGCCCAGCCCCACTGCCTCCCAACTGTTTGATACCAAGCCCAGAGGGGGAGTTCTGGGACAGAAGGGCCTCAGCAATAAAGGCTGTGCCTCAGGTCACCACAGGAATCCTTCAGGGGACTGCTGGTCCAGAAAGACACCATCGGCACTACTGGAAATCTGGGGTAGCAAGACATTTCTTTTCTTGGTGTAGCAGGCACTTCAGCAGGTCTGCAGAAATGCCAGGCTCCCCCCTCAGCTGCACTGGGTCACCTCTGCCGCCTGCAGGAGGAGGACAGACAGTGCACACACTCCCTCCCTCTGCTGAGAATACCTTCCAAACACAAGGGCCCTTCCAGAAAAGCGGAGCCCGGGCAGTTCTGGGAAAAAACCTCACAACCTCAAAAGGTGTGCAAGAAATGTTTAGGAAACTGACTCAGAAAAATGGGGGTGAAACACATGAAGACGTTGGGAGATGAGCTGGCCCACTTCTTGTCACAGAAATCCAATGTGACTTTCAATTTTCTCAGACTTTAGAACTCTCAGGAGGCCTTCCCTTATCACCAACTCATTTTTCTTTGGGGTAGAAGCATTACTGGACTGGTAACTGATAAGAGTTTCTGTTCTGTTGCCCAGGCTAGAGTGCCATGGGGTCAGCCTAGCTCACAGCAACCTCAATCTCCTGGGCCTCAATCCATCTACCTGCCTCAACAGCCACGCATGCCAAGGGTTAGGAGTAGCTAACCTTATCCCTTACCATGCTTAATTTTTTTTTTGGTAGGGATGAGGTCTGAACTTAAGCAAACATCCTGCCTCTGGCCTTCCAGAGTGCCACTGCAGCCAGCCTATTAAGACTTTCAAAACAGCCAGGCACAGTGGCTCACGCCTATAATCCTAGGCCAAGTTCAAGACCACCCTAAGCCAGAGCAAGACGTCTTTAAAAATAACCTGGCATTGTGGTGGGTGCCTGTAGTCCCAGCTACTTGGGAGGCTGAGGCAAGAAAATTGCTTGGGCCCAGAGTCTGAGATTGCTATAACGCCACAGTACTCTATACCATCTGCAAGAGACTGTCTCAAAAAAAAAAAAAAAAAAAAAAAAGACATTCAAAACAAACCATAACCACCTGTAAATACTCTCTGAACATTGAAGCATTAAGCCAGAAGGCACAGCAAATAGAACTTCCAATCTGTAAGTGGCCCAAATCCCAACAGAGCATTCTGGTGACCTATCTCCCGCCCCAACCCTTGCAAGGCTGCTCTGTAGTAGCAGATCTATTGGAGTTCCTCCTGCTGCCTGTCCAGAACCTGCCTTCCCCCCAGATCTGCCCTGTGGGCTCCCCACCCAGGCCCCAAGGCCAATGGCCAGAGCTCCCCCAATCACACTGCTCCTGTGGCCCAGGAACCTGACTCCAGGGGGAAGCCCCACCCCAACCAGTGCATGGGTGTGCTACCCAGGACGGAAGTGCTCAGGAGCCCCTGAAGCTACTGAGTTCAACCCTCATTTCCCGCACCACGCTTCCCATGCGCTGAGAAGGCAACAGGCACTGGGGACACCACGTTGGTTACACTTTAGCTGCCTATAACTAGCCAGGGAGCAAAGACTTCAGGACCAGTCAAATATAAGAAAACACGATCCCTATGGTGTTGAAATCAGTTTCTTAACTCTCACACCAGTTATAACCCATGGCAACTGGTTACAACAGAAGCTAGTGCTGAGTAAAATTCTCTTAATTTAGTCTCAAAGGTTCTTCCCAAGTTATCTTATGAATTGAAAAGTAAAGTTTGCAGTATAGAGGAGGAGGCAGACTCCACTTTTCACCTCCTGAAAACACAGATCCCTTATGTTCACGTCCCTGGAAAATGCACAAGCCTGAGCCAGGTGAAGAGCTAACAGAGAAACCCAGACAGAGGGAGTGTCTTCAAGATTAGCACAGAGGCCCCTCTGGATGCTGAGCAGAAGTCACCAATGCCTTCTCACCGCAGCCAAGGCTTAGCACAACTGCCCCTGCAGAACACTCTGGCCACAAAACACTCATACAGTAGCATGATTTATTATTTTATTATACACTTTATAAAATTATAAACAGAAGCCCAAACCAGTGTATCCCCCACTACCATTACAGAGGGAGTTCACATCTCTCTTAATGGAGATCTGGTTACCTTCTAAAGGAGGCCTGATTATTTGTTTCTCTATATACCCTTCCCTCAAATGTTTACATCCCACCTACAAAAATGGAGCTGCAAAGGATGTGTACAAAAATGAGATTTTCTTGCTGTTGTTATAGTACAAACACTTGAGATTATGGAAGTAACTGAGCAAAAACACAAGTATTAAGGAATGGAATGTCTGTTGTCTGTTACCTGTTAACAAGCAGCTGAATCATTTGTTGTAACCGACACCTCCCTGACAATTAGTAGGGAGATGGGCACAAGAAAACTTGAGACAGACGTTGGCCAGGTGACTGCCTTTACTTGTTTCCAGAAGGCACATGACTCCTACGCCTTTTCTCAGTAACTAAAGACAAACTACAGGACCCCAGTATTTCGCTTCTGCCCATTTTGAGGTATTAAATATATAATGAGATTAGTTATGTCCAAATAGCATGCAATAAAAATTTTTAAACCAACATGGTTAAGTGTTAAGATTTTTAGAAATCAAAATATTTATTCACATAATTTTAAACTAAAGTCAAAACTAGTTAAGTCTTCTGTGGTAATGATTTAAGTGCAAGTGATGCGTGGCTTTCTTTCACATTCATTTCCTTCCTTAAGAGTAAAGGCAGATCAGTTGTTCTTGAACAAGTCAATGCAGCTTTGCAAGAGGGAGACATTGTTCTGGAAAAAGAGAAAAGTTAAGGTAGACCAGTAAGTCACTGAACTATATAGACTTGCTATATAGCAGTAAGAACTCAACCCAAGTCCACAAACAACTTCTCACAAGAGAGATTTGAAGCCAGCCAGACTGGGTTGGCACTACTCTTCATTAAATCTCAGGTGAACAGCAACCCGCCTCTCCTCCCTCAGTCTTGCTGGAAGAGTTCTCTCCATGGGTCTGGAACTGCTGCTGGGAGGAGCTCCAGGGTAAAGAGCTGGAGGACGCTGCCCCAGCAGCTCCACCCTCACTCATCCCCCACCTGTTTTCATGCCAATCCTGCATACTTCAATGTCTTAACCTTGAACACTGTATAAATGAGGAGTTCTATGAAGTTGAGGGCCTTAGAAACACTGAATAAATTAGTCGTGGGTGAGATTATGGATGAGATTGTAAATCATATTCATACAGGAAGTCTGCAAAAATTGCTTAAGTTCTCACATTAACCTTGAAATATTCAGAAGACACAACACCTGAAACATTAATGGATGTGATTTAATGTGAATTAAAATGATACTTTTAAACTCCACTTTAATGTCATACACAACAGGAGAGAATGCTGGGGAGGGTGAAGAGTCATAAACAGCACTTGGACCTAATCAAAAGTCAAGTGATTAAAAACATCTATGCAGCAGTCAAAATTAAAGATTTTTCAAAATAAATAAGGTCAAAAGCTTAGGGTGACAGTTCCTTTCTCTGTCCCCTCAGGCCTAAGGGCTGCCCTAAGCCCTGAAACCGACCCAGAATTTGTGTGGAGAACGCCACATCCCTAAAAAGTCCCTAGTCTGAGAGTCAGGCAGGCAGCCTCTCCCCCAAAAAGTATGGCAAGATGTGAATTTATGGGCCAGACATGGTGGCTCAAGCCTATAATGCTAACACTCTGAGGCCAAGGTGTGAGATTAGCCTGAGCAAAACCAAGACCCTATCTACTAAAAAAGAAAAATTAGTCCGATGCCTCAAAGTCCCAGTTACTAAGGAGGCTGAGGCAAGAGGATTGCTTGAACCCAAGAGTTTGAGGTTCCTGTGAGCTAGGCAGACTCCATGGCATCCTAGCCTGGGCAACAAAGTGATACTGTGTCAAAAATGTTGTAAATTTATGGTTTGCTACAGCAAAAATACTTCAATAAGTGGCTTCCTCTACAGTACTATAGAGAATTAATGCCACAAGGCAAACTTTAGTGCCAAATGACACTGGTATAAAAACTTGGGAAATAACTTTGAAAAACCCCCAAAGTTGTTGGCTTAATTTTAAAAAAATACTTACCCTGGCATGCTTTATTTCCAGTTCAGACATTTCGATTAGATTCTTTCTAAATGCTGCCACTCTCTTCCGTTTGAAATTCATCAGTTCTACAGGGAAAAAAAAAAAAAAAAAAAACCTTTACAAATCCAAGAAAAATTAAACAAGTTTTATATTCACTTTAACTTCCAAACATACTTAACTGACCTCTATCGTACCATCACTATTTTCTCACATTTTTAATTCTGTGATTGGGACACATACTGTATACTTTATGCTCATGGTGGTGAAGTGGATGTCATTTCCTCGAAGGTGGCAACATTACCCAATCACCAAGCTTTTATAACTGGGAGAACAGCAGCTGAGACAGGGTTGGAGAAGGGTGGTGGTGAGCCAGACATACTTCACCAGTGGCTTTGGAAAAGAATGACAACTCTTCTCAAAAGAAGGCATACAGGCTTGGCGCCCGTAGCATAGTGGTTTCGGCACCAGCCACATACACCGAGGCTGGTGGGTTCGAGCCCAGCCCGGGGCCTGCTAAACAACAATGACAATTGCAACAACAAAAAAAGCCAGGCATGGCGGAGGGGAGGGGTGGGGGGGAATAATGTAATGAAGAATAATAAAATACATGTATTTAAAAAAAAAAACAAACAGAAATCAAATAGAACTTGTAAGTAGCTAGTTTTATCAATTACAACATTGAATGTAAATTGAATAAACTCTCCCATCAAAAGAAAAAAAAAAAAAAAAGTCAGGCGTTATGACGGGCGTCTGTAGTCCCAACTACTTGGGAGCCTGAGGCAAGAGAATTGCTTGAGCCCAAGAAGTTTGGGGTCACTGTGAGCAGTGACTTCACAGCACTCTGCTGAGGGCAACAAAGTAAGACTGTCTCAAAAAAAAAAAAAAAGAAATATATATTACTTTTCCTTGTAAACTTAAATAAGCTTTTTTTTTTAAAAAAAAAAAAGGCAAGAATTTAAGAATAGGGTAGCATATGAATGTTACTTTGGATGAACCCAAAGCTAGTGAGCCTGTCTACATGCCATGAAAAGAAGCTCTGTGCCATCCCTGAGATGAGACAAACCCTAGGAGGCCTAGGTTTAGACACACCAGGCACCTTTCAAGTAAGTCACCGAATAGGGACATTTCCAGACATGCCTTTAGATTTCTCCACAAAGGAAATAAAAAGACCTGAGGAAAATAAAGGAGATAGGGATTTCTGTTTTCATGGAAACTTGTTTATTTGTTAGGGGGGAGGCTGAGACAAGTGTAGTATGCTACAATTATTACATTCACATTCTGGAAGATAAATTCAACATTTCCTCTGGAATATTCCATGGCCAGAAGATCCACAAGAACCTCCAGGGTTAAGACTACATTTTAGTAGCAGGCTCGTATTTGTCAGCACTTTGTCAACCTGAAGCAGAACTGCTTGAGGCTAAGAGATTGAGACTAGCTAGGGCAACATAGTGAGATGGAGGTCTCCAAAATCATTTTATTTTTAAGATAGAATCTCACCCCGTTGCCTGGGCTAGAGTGCTGTGGTGCCAGCCTAACTCCCAGTAACCTCAACTCCTGGGCTCAACCAATCCTCCTGCCTCAGCCTCCTGAGCAGCTCAGACTACAGATGTGCGTCACCATGCTCAACTAATTCTTTCCTCTATTTTTAGGATTTCACTTTGTTCAGCCTTGTCTCAAACTCTTAACTAGTATTCCTCATGCCTTGGCCTCCCAAAGTTCTAGGATTATAGGCATGAGCCACTGCACCCAGCCACAAAACAAAAGGCCCCCCCCACTTTTTTAAAGACAGAAGCTCACTGTTGCCAAGGCTAGAGTGCCTTGCTCACAGCCATCTCAAACTCCTGGATTTAAGAGAGCCTCTTGCCTCAGTCTCCCAAGTAGCTGGGATTACAGGAACCTGCCACAAGGTCCAGCTATTTTTACTATTTTTAGAAGAGACAAGGTCTTCCGCTTGCTCAGGTTGATCTTGACCTCCTGAACTCAAAAACAAAGCTAGGCATTTGGCAGGCTAAAATCCAAGATTCTAGTAGTGAACTGGGCCACTGTACTCTAACCTGGGTGACAAGTGAGAGCCTATTTCTTAAAAGACTATATATTATACTCATGTTCAGTTGAAATGCTATTCTACCAATAAAGTTTATGTGCACTTAAGAAAGTCCCCTCTCCTGGAAGAGGGAAAGGCAAGAAAGAATGTCTAACTGCTCAAAGAAAGTGTGTGCGTGTGTGTGGGGTGGGGACAGGTTTACAAATTCGTGCCAGCTGAAAGGCACTCTCATTGGCAAAGTCTAGGCAATTTGAACATTTGAACATACTATTTATAAAAATTACAAAAAAGTGTACATTCTTTATCAAGACAACATCACAGATATAAAAGTGAATAAGAACTGTCCCAGAGTAGAAGACTAAGATAACTAGATGTGATCCGAGACCAGATGGCGTAGCGGAGAACGTTACTGGGACACACGGTGTAAGACTACAGACAGCAGACTGCGTTTAGAGCACCGCAGTGGGTAGCTGTACCATTCAGATCTAAGTCTTAGTATTAGGAAATACATAACAGTGTATTTAGGGATAAAAGAACCAAGATTATGCAACTCAATTTGAAACAGTTCAATTAAAAAAAAACCTGGAGTGCTCACAAGCACTAAGGAGCTGTGATAGTATGACACAGTTGGGGTGCAGTGCTAACACAGGGTGATTCTGGGTGCAGAACAGGGATATCCTTGGCATTACTTGTGCAGCTTTTCCTCTGTAAGCTTGAAATTATTCCCCCCAAAAGACGTCCCTGTGCTTGACCTTCTTTTGCAGATTCAGAGAGCTGTTCAAATTTCTGGCAGCATTCTTGCTGGTGTGCCTCAGCCACCTTGACGTCTCTGCTTTTTAACCGTGCCTTATCCAGGGCTTTGTTTGAGTTCTCATAGTCAATAAGGGCTTTGGTGCGTCTATGTAAGAGATCCTGAAAAGGAAATTAACAGGCACAGCATTAAAAAAAGACAGGGGTGGCGCCTGTGGCTCAGTAAGTAGGGTGCCGGCCCCATACACTGAGGGTGGCGGGTTCGAACCCAGCCCCGGCCAAACTACAACAAAAATAAATAAATAAAACATAAATAACTAAATAAATAAATCGACACGAGTATCAAATATCCAAACCAGTGTAAAAAATAATCCAATTCACCGTGAATATACTCATCAATACACTGCCTGAACTGTTGGACAGCCAAGAACCTAAGTGACCCTCCTTTGTCTCCCTTCCCCATTATCATTATTTAACCTCCAGTTTCAGCAGGAATGGGGAACTCTGACAACCATCATTGATAGCTTTTCCAGAATTCTTCATATGGATGGGTGGAAAACCAAGAGAGTAGAAACAGAAAAATTTTTTCTCAGTTGATTCAGTAACTTCAGGTTAATTTAAAGAAACTAAGCACTGTATATCAAAACACAGAGTTACTGCTGGTACAGTCAAGTGGAATGCTGCTAAAACATAACCAGACAATGAGACAGTAAAAAACATGTAACCCCACCCTGCAAACTGGGCTTCTGGTAATCTACCCTGGGGGTCTATCTTATCCAAAATAAAGATTCTTCACAAAACGCAGCTAGGGAGAACATACTACAGTACCTAAAAATGGCATTGTGATGCCCATATTATACATCAAATAATTATCACATTTTATAATTATTTAAAATAATTAAAGCCAGGTAAAACTATAGGATGTCTCAAAAGTCACCCAATACAGGGAGAATGGGAAATCACAGCTAAATGTTACCTTTATTTACAAAATATTCAGCACAAAATTTTACAAAGAGGTGGAGAACAGGCAGAGAACATTCTGTATATTAAGGTACATTTAGCTACAATTTCCCATTTTCTCTATGTATGGTGATTTTACAGACATGCTACATTCTATCTTCTTTTGCATATATTAAAAAAATTTAAAAGTGAACTCTTAATTTTATGGGAGGAAACAAACTACAAAAAGTCTAAAATGCATAAAAAAATCCAAATACAGTAGTGAGAAAACATGCCAAAAGGCAACAGAACTAAAAATAAAATTATACTACGAGGAAAAATGTGCTTTTACTCTCTGTTGACATTTTCCCTTTTCATATATAACCTTAGAGGGCACAGAATCTTGTCTAATTCTGTGTTTCCTGAATCAGGCACATTTCATGTAAAATTAATCTTAACATTATCATTTGGGGAAATGCAGACAATTAAGAATGCACTTTTACGAGGTGGCTCACACCTGTAACCCTAGCACTCTGGGAGGCTGAGATGGGCTAAGAGACAAGAGCAAGACCCCCATCTCCACTAAAAATAGAAAAACTGTCCAGGTGTTGTGGCAGGCACCTGTAGTCCCAGCTATTTGAGAGGCAGAGGCAAGAGATCCCTTAAGCTCAAGAGTTTGAGGTTGCTGTGATCTATGATGCCACAGTGCTTTACCCAGGGCGATAGACTGAGACTCTTCCAAAAACACAAACAAAAAAAGCATTTTTAATTCCCCAACAATATCCTGTTTCTCACTTAGTCTTAGTTTTTCTTAACTATGGCTCAAAGGCTACAGAAATAGTTGCCAATCAATAAAAACTCACAACACCCAGTTGCCTATAATCCCCCAACCCCTACAGCACTACCAGCAATATACATGTATAACCTTTAAGGATTCAATGCCACAGAAAAGCCTACCATCTACACAAATACAACTGATAAATTCCTATTTTCCTCCTGAGAACAGAGTAACTTCCTTTTTAAATGCAGAGAACAGTCTCTTAACATAAGACTCTTGGGTCATGGCAAGGTCTTTAATGCACTGAATCAAACACCTTGTCTTACCTTAGCAGCCTCTATGTTGAGCATGTAGTATCGGAGAAGCTCTGTCAGCTTTAAATCTTCATCTGATGAGACTCGACCTTCTACTTTCTATTTAAAAAAGTAAAGGTCACCATCAAGGCAGAAATCTACAGATTATGAGATAAGTATCATAAACGCTAACACAAAAATCCTTACCCTAAGTTTTTCAAATAGTTCAGCAACCTTCAATAGGTACCTGAAAATATACACATAATTTGGTTTAAGATCTCAAACTACAAAATATGATCTTATCAATACTCTTAAGATGTGAATAAACTAATTCAGGAGCCATAGCCTTTGGCATTTTAATATAAAGTAGTGCTTTCATTCCAAGTGGCCCAGAGTAATAGAGAATGGCTGCACAGTTACAGTGTCACACTGTGGTGCCTCTCTTGGTGACCTGTCATCCTGCCATGTGACCAGGATAATTCTTTATTTTTTTTTTATTTTTTTGAGACAGAGCCTCAAGCTGTCACCCTGGATAGAGTGCCGTGGCATCCCAGCTCACAGCAATCCCCAATTCCTGGGCTCAAGCGAGTCTCCTGCCTCCGCCTCCCAAGTTGCTGGGACTACAGGCGCCCACCACAACGCCCGGCCATTTTTTGGTTGCAGCCGTCATTGTTGTTTGGCGGGCCTGGGCTGGATTCAAACCCGCCAGCTCAGGTGTACGTGGCTGGGACCTTAGCCCGTTCAGCCACAGGCAGCGAGCCTTTGTTTTTTGTTTTTTTAAGACAGAGAGTATCATTATGTCGCTCTTGGTTGAGTGCCATGGCGTCACAGCTCACAGCGACCTCAAACTCTTAGGCTTAAAGCAATTCTCTTGCCTCAAACTCCCAAGTAGCTGGGATTACAGGCACCCGCCACAATGCCTATTTTTTGTTATAGTTGCCATTGTTGTTTAGCTGGCCCAAGCTGGGTTCGACCCCACCAGCCCTAATGTATATGGCCGGTGCCTTAACCACTGAGTGATGGGCACCAAGCCTGACCAGGATAATTCCTATCAGATCACAAAGCTGTGTTAACTAAGGTCAGATCCTAATGAGCTACGCCTGTGGCCATCATAGCGACTACTTTGTCTCAGTTCTGCCATAAGCCTGGCTTTGAATTTCAAATCAGAAGTAAATACCATCTGTTACTTCAAGCCTTGTTATTAAGCACAATACTTAACTGGAAATGCTCCGCAGGGAGAAAGTGAGAAAAACATATATAAAAATAAACGTGAGATCAGACTATGGTCACTACAGTAGTATTCTCAGGACCATCACAATCAAACTGATAAAGTTCAGGGCATTATCAGCCAAAATGCCAAATACACAGTGACAAAAGACAGAAAGTGGATGTCTTTCAGGGACAAGCCCCAAATTTAAGATATTTACGTCTGACAGAAATAAAGGCTTTGATAACAGCTATCAAATTTGTCCATCTATAGAAGAGTTCTTTTAAGTCCTCTACGATTAGGCAGTGCTTGTGGCTCAGTCAGGAGGGCGTTAGCCCCATATCCCGAGGGTGGCAGGTTCAAGTCCAGCCCCGGCCGACTGCAACAACAAAACAGCCGGATGTTGTGGAGGGTGCCAGTGGTCCCAGCTACTCGGGAGGCTGAGGCAAGAGAATCACCTAAACCCAGGAGTTGGAGGTTGCTGTGAGCTGTGTGACACCACGGCCCTTTGCCAAGGGGGATAAAGTGAGACTCTATCTCTACAAAAAAAAAAAAAAAAAAAAAAAAGAAAGTAAGTCCTCTGCGATTGTCTTAGATTTTCCTTAATAAGCTTGTAAATCCAAAGCAGAACTCAAACTAAGTAGCCATTACGCATTATTCTTTTAAATATATTGCTCAGCAGTTTGTAGGTAGGTAACAGCAAATGGCTTTTCCAACAAAAACGTACTTTTTGATGACCATGGGCTCTTCTAAAGCCAGGCTCTGCAAGCAGGCTGCAGTGTGGATGTAGTCATCAGCAACATCTGCGGAAACAAGGACAGCCCTTTTCAGAGAACAAAGCCAGGTTCATCAGCAAAGCTCCAAGTGGCAAGTGAATGAAGGGCACTTACTTTTATGTGATCTGGTCATTTTGTCAGCTTTCACACAGGAATCCTTAATCCTATTGTAATAATTAATGAGAAAGTTCTTCTCTTGCTCAAAGAAGTCATCCACCTCCTAAAGGGGAAAAAAGGAAATTCATGAACGAGACATTTTAAGAATGTGAATATGTATTTTGTATTAAGAAAAATCATTATGGGGCCGGGCATGGTGGCTCAGTCTGTAATCCTAGCACTCTAGGAGGCTGAGGAAGGTGGATTGCTTGAGCTCAGGAGTTGAGACCAACTTGAGGTAGAGCAAGACCTTGTCTCTAAAACTAGCCAGGAGCCTGTAGTCCCAGCTACTCAGAATGCTGAGGCAAGAGAATCACTTCAGCCCAAGAGTTTGAGGTTGCTGTGACCTGTGATGCTGCTGCACTTTTCAGAGGGCAACAAAATGAGACTGTCTCAAAAAAAATAAAAACAAAAGGAAGAAACATTATGGCAGATAAGGTCACCAATAAAAAGTTATGCAAATTTCTAAGTTATTATTTCATAACCATGGCTGATAAAAACCAGGGACTGAAAATAGCCAGGCTTTGTGGCAGGCGCCTGTAGTCCCAGCTGCTAGAGAGGCTGAGGCAAGAGAATTGCTTAAGCCCAAGAGTTTGAGGTTGCTGTGAGCCATGACATCATGGCACTCTACTGAGGGTGACAAAAATGAGACTCTGTCTCAATGTAAAAACAAACAAACAACAAACAACAAACAAAAACCAGGGTCTGGCAGGAAACATCAACAGAGAGAACCATTTTTAAGAACAATCTGGCAAAGGCCAATAAAACCCTGCTATCCTAAGACTCAGCAGTTCTACCTAGCAGTGCAATGGTCCTAAGTGGGACACCGCATTGTTATGTGGGTGTTTTTTCTTCCCATTTGGTTGATTTCAAACTGGGAGGCAATATGGGCATCTGTAGGCACTGGCCAGGGATGCCAAACATCCCCTAATGTAAAGATAAAAGACAGTCCCAGACTTCTCATACTGGGCCCAAGAGTTTCCAAATTTCTGACAGTGCCCTCTCTATGTAGCATCAAGTCCTAGACTGGCAAAGCAGGATACCAGGTACATGTACTAACTATAAAGCTAACTCAGTTAAAAAGGAAAAGAGCTTGAGGAGTGAAGAAATAAATCATACCTGTGAGGGCAATGAGACTTGCATATATACAATTTTTATACTCTAGGACAGCAATGATCAAAAGAAATGAAATGAGCCACATGTACCACTGAAAACTTTGCTAGTAGCTTAACAATGAGGTGAAAATAAACAAGTGAAATTCATTTTAATATTTAAAACAATATACATAAAATATAATCTCAATACATAAAAATGTCTACATTAGTATTATTTTCTTTATAATTAAGTCCTTAATATCTATGTAAATAAAATGCAACTTCACTTCCTTAACTGCGCCAGCTCAACTACTTGCCAAGTGAGCACTTGCCATCTGTGCCTGGGCCACCATGGCAGACAGTATACAGTTCTGGAGAATGGCATGAAACAATCTTATAGCTCATTGTCTTTTTATATTGAATTGTGGAAAGGTTCATGCCATCTCTTCTGGGAATGAGAACAAGGTGCTTTGTGAAAACTGACTTACGTAGATGAAAAGAATCAAAACTAAAAAAAAAAAAAAAAATTGAGGGTTCAATTAATGAGGTTATAATATCTGCATTTGTTAGGTCAAGTCTCTGTTATAGTTGTGCCATATACTGTATACTGTGCCCACTACCTAGGAGCACACCAATCTTCCTACCCCCAACCAAAACTTGAAAAAAACTTACAGATCTCTCCCAAAGAAATAAAAGGTCACTTATTCCCCTTAGTCAAGAATTAAAAGCTACTTACCTTAACTCCAGAAAAAAGGACTTCATCAGCACTCTTCACAACACTTTTGAAAAAGCCACCAAACATCTCTTTGGTATTTTTCCGTCTAACACTTAGCTAAAGGAAGAAAAGTCCAAAAGAACATTTTATAATCTTTTTCTAGGTTCTCTTAAAGAAAACAACTTACTAAACTTATTGAAACAGGCCAGCCTAAGATCTAGGCACGATATCTTGGTGTAATTATAAATCCTTGATCAAATTACTGTTCTATCCATGCTATTTGTTATGCCTCACCAGCTAGGAAAAACTGAAGAAATTCCTAAGTTGGAGCTTTTCTCACACATATTAAATACTAAGAAAAATGATACTTTAAAAAACATGCAAGTCTCCTTTCTGTGGAAAGAGCAGCCAGGAAGAAAATAGGTGGGTATGGTGGCTCACTAATCTTATCAACTAGGAAGACTGAGGCAGGAAGATCACTTAAAGCCAGGAGTTCAACACCAGCATGGGCAACACAGCAAGACTGTCTCTATACACCTTTAAAAATTTCCAGCCCAAGATAGCAATACCCCATCTCTCTCTTAAAAAAAGATTAAGTTTATTCTAACAATCCCAAACAGAACTGTGGGAGAAAACTAATCTTTGGAAGTGTAAGAAAGGCCAAATTTTCTTTAAGCAGAGTTTAACAAAAAGACACACAATGAATCTTCTAGTGGGAGGGTCCCAAGCAGCATCTAAAGAGGTTCCATAGTGTAGGAAATTTAGAAGTTTTTTCAGAAAATAAAGTACATTATTAGAGTCTTAAACATTTCAACTTAATCATGAAAATGGAATTAAAATGTCTTACATCCTGATCATATTCTAGGAAAACGTGAAAGTTTCGGTCTTTACTGAGAACAGGGTGAGAAGAAAGCCGCTGAAGGAAGACTTCATGGGAAGACACCGTCTTCTTAAAGACAGCAAGATACTCACTGAAAGAGACACACAGGGGATTCAGTTGGCAGGCTCAGCACCACTCTTGCTAACCCTATGTTTCTGCTCATGCCACTACATGAAATATACAACTGGACCAAAACAATATTTTATTTGGTATATAACCTGGTGTCCAGTTGGGTAATGAAGGAATTGTGATTTGGGAATCTGTGGAATAAACCAATGGAGGAAAAGTGATGTTATAACTAGATTTGATGGATCAAGTCTGAGAGCCCCTAAAACCACACAGAGTAATTGCTCTTATTTAGCAGCCATAAAACATTTTCTTTTCTATAAAACAGAGAGAACCCTTTAATTTTGCTGCCAGGTACACAACATGAATTTGCTAAGGCTCAGAATTACAAAGCAGCTTTCTCATTCTAGACATTAAAGATCACTTTAAGCTTCCCCAGTGCAGAAACTTAAGCCTGCTGTGTTTAGTACTATATACCCCCAGAGCTGGAGGTGTGAGCAACGCCTTAGATAACGTAACACAAACTTGGGGCAGGGCAGCCAACAGGGGTAGAGGGTAGGGATGAGAGCTTCTGAGTTAAGTACTAAAGTACAAAGCATTTTTTGAGACACAGTCTCACTTTGTAACCCTCGGTAGAGTGCCGTAGCTTCACAGCTCACAGCAACCTCAAACTCTTGGGCTCAAGTGATCTTCTTGCCTCAGATTTTCACTTTTAGTAGAGATTGGGTCTCACTCTTGTTCAGTCTGGTCTTGAACTCATGAGCTGAAGGGATCCACCCACCTCGGCCTCCCAGAGTGCTAGAATTACAGGCAGGAGCCACTGCTCCCAGTCTTCAAAGATGGTTTAACAAGAAACTTTTTCAAGAATCTATTTTGGTTTGAAATAATTAAACTGTAACCAGATTTTGTATATATATATTTGAGACAGGGCTTCTCGCTCTATTGCTGGGGCTAGAGTACACTGGTATCATCACAGCTTACTGCAGCCTTAAAATCCTGAGGCTTCAGCAATCCTTGGGCCTCTCAAGTAGCTGGGATTACAGGCACACATCACCATATCTGGTTAATTTTTCTTTGTCCTGTAGACACAGGTCTTGCTCTTGCTCAGGCTGGTTAGACTTCTTTTGAGCCAATGTGGTTATTAACAACACTTGCTACGATCTAGTTTCTCCTACACTTCTAGTAACCAAATTTGAAGAAAGCTTTGTAGTACCACAAGCAGCTTAAAAAATAGTTTACAAAAACAAAGAGCATGACCCTCCCACACTCTGTGAAATAAAGTTCTAGGACAAACACTAGCACACATAACCCCGTGATCCCAGCTACTCAGGAGCCTAAGGTGGGAGGGGATTACTTGAGCCTAACTAGGAGTTCCAGACCAGCCTCAGCAACATAGCAAACATCATCTCAAAAAATAACAATTAAAAGATAAAGCCCACCGGCTCGGCGCCTGTGGCTGAACGGGCTAAAGTGCCAGCCACGTACACCTGAGCTGGCGGGTTCGAATCCAGCCTGGGCCCGCCAAACAACAATGACGGCTGCAACCAAAAAATGGCCGGGCATTGTGGCGGGCGCCTGTAGTCCCAGCTACTTGGGAGGCGGAGGCAAGAGACTCGCTTGAGCC
>CAUYRH010129020.1:0-22800 GCA_963574655.1 Perodicticus potto
CCTTTCCCTTCCTTTCCTTTCCTTTCCTTTCCTTTCCTTTCCTTTCCTTTCCTTTCCTTTCCTTTCCTTTCCTTTCCTTTCCTTTCCTTTCCTTTCCTTTCCTTTCCTTTCCTTTCCTTTCCTTTTCTGTACAGGACTGGACACCATGCTTGCAAAGGACAGTTTCTGATTCTTATCACATTAAAAGGAAACGCTGAGAACAGGACAGCCTCCTGGCAAGCCTAGAGACGTTTCCTGACTTGGGGGCAATCCCCCAAGTAACTCAGTGTTCCAGAATGAGATAAGGTCGGTCACTCACTAGTAAGCATGTGTTAAACAGTGATGCTTAGTAGTTCTTCTTGAGGGTTGTGGGGAAAGAACACGTGAGGAGAGCATGTGGCAATCCTTACCCAGGCAGCCCTCATATGTAATTACCTGAACTCTCCACACCTGTTGTGTATAACCTTAAATAGCCATTGCGGAGGGGGCTGGGGCTACCCTGCAACTAAGGTTAGCCCACCTCCCGCAAGCTTGTACTTCTAATCCGTGTCATGCTTGGCTCCTTCTTGCAGTGACCGAGACCGGGCCACAGGGGCCCTGACACTTTTCTTTCCTCTTTTCCTTTCCCTCACCCCTTCCCTCCTTCTCTGTCTGGTCTCCCCTTTGCCCATGCCCACAGTCTCATTAATTGTCATTAATTGTCCTCATATCAAGGTTGAATACATAGGATTCATACTTCTCCATTCCTGTGATGCTTCACTAAGAATAATGTGTTCCACCTTCATCCAGGTTAGTACAAATGCTGCAAAATCTCCATTTTTTTGATGGCTAAATAATATTCCATGGTATACATATATCATAGCTTACCAATCCATTTCTGGGTTGAAGGACATTTAGGATGTTTCCACATTTTAGTGATTGTAAGTTGGGCTGTGATAAACAGCCTAGTACAAGTGTCTTTGTAATAAAAGTTTTTTTGTTTTTTTTTTCCTTCTGGATAGATGCCCAGTAATGGGATTTTAGGATCAAATGGGAGGTCTAGGTTGAGTTCTTTGAGATTTCTTCATACTTCCTTTCAAAAGGTTGTATTAGTTTGCAGTCCCACCAGTAGTGTAAAAGTGTACCTTTCTCTCCACATCCGTGCCAGCACCTGCAGTTTTGAGATTTTGTGATATAGGCCACTCTCGCTGGAGTTAGATGATATCTCAGGGTGGTTTTAATTTGCATTTCTCCATTAATTAGGGATGAACATGTTTTTCATGTGTTTGCTAGCCATTCGTCTGTCATCTTCAGAGAAGATTCTATTCATCTCTCTTCCCCATTGATGTATAGGACTGTTGCTTTTTCCTTGTGGATTAATTGAAGTTGTGTATAGATCCTGGTTATTAAGCTTTTGTCTGATTCAAAATATGGAAATATCCTTTTCCATTGGGTAGGTTGTCTATTTGCTTTGGTTGTTGTCTCCTTGGCTGTACAGAATCTTTTCAGTTTAATTAGGTCCCATTTGTTTATTGTTGCAGTTGTTGCTATTGCCATGGCAGTCTTCCTCATAAAGTCTTTCCCCAGGCCAGTATCTTCCAGTGTTTTTCCTATTCTTTCTTGGAGGATTTTTATTGTTTAATGCCTTAAATTTAAGTCCTTCATCCATCTTGAATCAATTTTGTGCATGGAGAAAGGTACAGGTCTGATTTCAGTCTTTTACTTGGGGATATCCAATCCTCCCCGCACCATTCATTGAATAGGGAGTCTTTCCCCCAGTGCATGCTCTTGTTTGGTTTATCGATGATTAGGTGGCTGTAAGGTATTGGTTTCATTTCCAGGTTTTTTTATTTGATTCCAAATGTCTGTATCTCTATTTTTGTGCCAGTACCATTCTGTCTTGACCACTATGGCCTTGTAATATAGCCTAAAATCTGGTATGGTGATGTCCCCAGTTTTGTTTTCATTACTAAGAACTGCCTTAGCTATATGGGTTTTTTTCTGGTTCCATAAAAAATGCAGAATCATTTTTTCCATGTCTTGAAAGTAGGATTTTGGTATTTTAATAGGGATGGCATTGAATCAGTAAATTTCTCTGGGAATTAATTTATGCAGATTGTTTTTGAGAAATAATGTTATTGTATACTTAACAGAGTATAATGTAGTATAAACATGACTTTTACATTCACTGGGAATACAAAACACACATGCCTTAAAGGAGTGGTCTGGAACCAACTCCTCAATACTTCTGAGGTATACCTGTATTCCTTACCCTTTCCTTCCCTCTTCTCGTCTTGAAACTTTCAACATCCATATATAAGTTGTTTTGGTGTTGTCCAACATTTCCCTTGGACTATGTGCTTTTTTTCCATTCTTTTTTTGTTGTTGTTCCTCAGGTCTTAATAACTTACATTGTTCTTTGAGTTCATTGATTTTTCTGTGAGCTCAAATATTACCTTAAATACCCCAGAGAAGTTTTCATTTTAGTAATTGTACTTTTTCTGCTCCAAATTTCCTTTGCCTTTTTAAAATTTCATTTCCATCTCTTCATTGATGTATTCATTTTGTTCATATAATTATTCCTTGACTTTCTTTAAATATTCCTATACTTTTTGTGCATCTTTAAGATAGTTGTTTTAAAGTCTTTGTCTAATAGATCTACTATCAGATTGTATCAGCATTTCTTTTTGGGGGGATAATTATTGTTGCTTTTTTCCACCCATTTGACTAGGCCCCACTTCCTTGATTCCATGTATGCCTTGTAATTTTTTTGCTGTTGAAAATAGGGCATTTGGGCCCAGCACGTGTGGCTCAACAGGCTAAGGCACCAGCCACGTACACCTGAGCTGGAAGGTTTGAATCCATCCCGAGCCCACCAAACAACAATGATGGCTGCAACCAAAAAGTGGCCGGGCATTGTGGCGGGTGCCTGTAGTCCCAGCTACTTGGGAGGTGGAGTCAGGAGACTCGCTTGAGCTCAGGAATTGGATGATGCTGTGAGCTGTGATGTCATGGCACTCTATCCAGGGTGACAGCTTGAGGTTCTGTCTCAAAAAAAAAAAAAAAGAAAAAAGAAAATGGGACATTTGAATATGCTAATATAACTTTCAAAATCAGATTCTTCCCCTTTCTCAGAGTACTTCCTCAGAGTATAGTTTTGATATCATTTGTATTTGCTTGTTTATTTATTCAATTATTTATTTTCATTGTTGTAGGTGTCTCAGTGCCAAGGATAGCCTGAGATATAAATATAAAGTCTTTTCAGATCTCTTTGAGCCTCCACCTTTGTTTTTTTTCTGGGTATGTGAGGTTACTTTCTAATTTTTTTCCATATATGTCGTTGTATTTGAATGTTCTACACTTTAATATTTGGCTGTCAAAAGGGGAAATAGACTAAAACAAAAGGTCATTTTTTAAAGCGGGTACTAATTCTCTACATCACCTGAAAGTCACTTCAGCTGAAGAGGAAGAGGCTTGCAACAACGGGGAAAGATGCAACAAAACAGACTCCCTGCCTCTTTGTCTGCATCTCTGTAATCCGATGCAGCAATCAGCAATAAGAGAACACAAGACCAATATTTGTAGGAAAGGGTAATTTTGGTGCATTCGGGCTCCTGCAAACTGTGTGCCAGCTGGTGCAGGAACGTATGCAGAGCTGCCTGCCGTGGGATAGGGGTGACAGATGAGTAGCTGCTACTGTTCCAAGAGCTGAAAACAACCAAAATTTACCACAACTTCCCCATCTGAGCCTTCTCCTAGGAGTTTAAAGCCTTCTATAGACTTCAGAGTTCTAAAGTAGATATGTTAGAAAAATTCTGATAATGCAATTGTTTTTGCAGGAAACAAGACGTATTTTTGGTGCTACCTACTCTGCTATCTTTCTTTCCAGAATCATCTCTTAATGGCTATTGTTGTTTTCTATTATAAGTAAAGCATTTATGCATATTTTACATACAAATCAATAGCATTCGATCAAAATAGTATTTTAGTATCTACCTTGTGCACAGTGCTTATTATTTCAAGTTAAGTATTTGCTATTAAATGAGTAAGTTAGTCTGTGTCATTGCAGAGCCTAACTAGAGTGAGGTGAGAGACACGATTGAAACTAACAATTACATAAGTTTTGTGATAACCGCCACCTACTAAATGTATAGTATTCTATAATAAAATAAAAGTGGGAAAGTGAATATGGTTTTCGGTAAGAAAAAAAACATTTTCTGGGGAATTAATGTTTCTAATAAAATATAAACCATGAGTTATAGAGAAGAGGGGGTTTTCAGGGAGTAGAAATATCCTGCATGGTTGTCTAAATGTGTGAAAAGCTTTCTGAATTAGAAAAACTGGAGGAGTTTATGCCTGGAAGAAGGAAGAAACACAAGAAAAAGCTGAAGAAACAGGGAACTGGAGTGTATAAAAACTTGCATTGCACCGAGACCATAATGGTGCACCCAGAGTAGATTGCAAGTACAATAACTTCTTCAACAATTAAAAAAATATTCTGATACAGTGAATTAGAGCTTTACAGTAGTTTTCTGAGCATCTTAACCAGGGTTCGATTCAATATCATTTTTTGGCATACATATAAGTAGTATGCTGGCTGGTGTTTGTAGAAAGAGTATGTGTCTAAATGAAAACCCTGATTTCTGAGGTATATAATTACATGAAAAGGTGGAGGAATGGTTGCAAGAAAGGAGTAAAATATTTAATTTTGACAAAATAAAATTAAATATGATACAAGTAGATACAAGAAGAAACCAAGCAGAAACAGAAGAAACATAATTGTTTGCTGACTGAAACAATTATGTTTGCCTGAAAATTCCAGGTGAAGAATATCCCTTTATAACAAGGATCAACAAATGTTTTTTTGTAAAGGACCAGAGAGCAAATATATTATGCTTTTGGGCTATATGGTCTCTTTTACAATTACTGAAATCTGCTAATGTAGAATAAAAGCAGTTATCATTGGGGTGACGCCTGTGGCTCAAAAGAGTAAGGCGCTGGCCCCATAGGCCAGAGGTGGTGGGTTCAAACCCAGCCCAGGCCAAAAACTGCAAAAAAAAAAAAAAAAAAAAAAAAGGTAGTTATCATCCACAGGTAACATATGAGACAAAACTCTAGAGCAAATTAAAAAAATATATTAATTATCAGCTATTATTATCTGGAGCTCTTTTTCAATAAGTTAGAAAAACATAATCATATCAAATGTTTTTTCTACAAACTACTAATCTTGACATAAAATCAGCTAAGAAACATGAATAGAACCATCAACATAAAAAAGGATTAGTAGTACCTACCATAAAACAGAATTAGGTAAAGATATTTAAGTAGCTAATTTTGTCTAAACTTTAATAAATATTTCTCTTGATAACTCATCCCCAGACTTAGAACAAAATACAAATTTTCTTGATTTATTTTATGGAATAAAAACGTTACAACTATAATGTATTGTACTCTACTAAACTATAGCAGTGTATCAAGAACATCATGTTATGACAAGGTAGGATTTATTACACTAACATTATTGTTTAGGTTAGCTCATCAGCAGAAATACTACCAATATATATGTATAAATTCATAATTCTATATATGTATCAATTTACCTGTCAAATAAAATAAATGCATAAATATATGTCACTATTGCAGTCAAAGTGCTTGGTAATATTTAAAAAATCATTTTCATTAAAATATCTATGCAAAATGGAAATATGTGATAAAGATCCTTCATCAAATTATAACAGAAAACATCATTTTAGATGTTTAGATGAAGATCAGTTTAATACCGGAAGGGATAAGACAGGGAAGGACGGTGTCCAGATTGCATATTATGTCTTTCTATTACAATCAGTAGGTAAGCATGACATAGTCTGTGTACATAAATACATAGGGTGGCAACAAAATGCATACACGTTTTAAGAAAGGCAAAAACTGTTCTAAAATTGTAAGACTCAATGTATACCAATAAAAAAAGGTGAACATAAGTCATGTTGAGCACCTCTTGTAATGATAGAAGTCAAATGTGACTTAAGTATTACATTTAATTACCATTTTTTCCTTTCTGAAATTGTGTATAATTTTGTTGGCATCCTCTGTATATGAAGAGATAAAATACATATTATGTTGATATGATTTTTATATGTAAAAATCTAAAATATTCAGAATTCTTTTTTTTTTCTGGTTAGAGACAAAGTCTCACTTTATCACTCTTGGTAGAGTGCTGTGACGTCACAGCTCACAGCACCCAACAACTACTGTGCTTAGGCGATTCTCTTGCCTCAGCCTCCTGAGTAGCTGGGACTACAGGTGCCCGCTGCTGCACCTGGCTGTTTTTTTTTTTTTGGTTGAGGTTTGGCTGGGACCAGGTTTGAACCCGCCACCCTCTGTATATGGGGCCAGCACCCTACCCCCTGAGCCACAGGAGCTGCCAAGATTCAGAATTACTTAAAATATATTAAAGATTTTAGGAAAAATAAACCACTGTAAACATAATGTATAATTTGGTCTTTCCTGTTAGAAGTAGTCATAGGATTTTTTTTAAATGCATTCAAATAGTAGAAAATCCATAAGCTACATTGTAATAAACTTGAAGGAGAAGTACTTTACTTTTATTTAAAAAAAAAAAGAAGAAGAAGAAGAAGAAAAAAAAACAGTGCATTTTTTATGGAAGAGCATAAGACCAAAACAAAGGGAAGGATTATATAATATCTGACAGAAACATATATGTTTATCAAAACACAATTCATCCAACATTATATTTTAAAAAATCAATAGGTTTTCAATTGGAAACTGAATTTTGGCACTATTTTATGGCTTTAGGTCAAAGTGAAGTTTTTTCTTTGTTTGTTTGTTTTCTATAAGACTGGAACTATTTATTCTTTGGGATATGAAATTTACATACCAGCAAGGCACAGGGAGGGGGGAACTGTAGCCGAGAGTCAGGTTTTCTAGAACCCAGCTCAACTTCTGTAATAAGCCTCATACCTCTCTCTCTCTCTCCTCTTTTTTTTTTTTTTTTCCTTTGGCGACAGAGTCTCACTTTGTAGCCCTCAGTAGAGTACTATGATGTCATAGCTCACAGAAACCTCAAACTCCTGGGGTCAAGCCATCCTCTTGCCTCAGCCTCCTGAATAGCTGAGACTTCAGGTACCTGCAGCAATGCCCAGCCATCTTTTAGAAATGGGGTCTGGCTCTAACTCAAGCTGGTCTCCAACTCTTGATCTCAAACAATCTATCCTCTCAGCCTCCCAAAATGCTAGGATTACAGGCATAAGCCAGTCTGCCTGGTCCAGTATGCCTCCTTTCTTGGTAGCCAGGCCCAAAACACAGCTCAATGGGAAGATGGCAGTCAAGTTTGGCTCTAGAAGCCAAGAATTTTACTTCTAGACCTCCTATCTTTGGTCCTTTTAATGGTGTCTGGTCAGACTAGGTAAGGACATCGCTCCCTTCCTGATGTTCATCCAATCATTGCTCCCTCCGTGATCTTGTAGGAGGCATTCACTACCTTGTCTGGGACCAAGAAGGCAGTAGTGTATTTTACTAACTAGGCACAAAAGTTATTTAAAGAGAATAGTCTAGAGAACTATCTAGATTTTAACACATAATATAGTGCACATCAACTAACAAAGCTGTCAAATCAGAATGTTATAGCCAAATATAATATACAATAATAATAAAGGTAAATCAGAGACACATTCACAAAAATGGTAGTAGAGAGATTTTCTTTTCAGAGGTACTGTATTAAAGGAAATTCCAAAAGGCATTCTTCAAGCTGATGGAAACATCATCCATTAGAATTCATTTTGACAGGAAGGAATTAAAAACATAGATTTATAATTACTGACACAAAAAGGCACATATTTTCATTGCTCCTTATTTAGTCAAACTTTCTATATGAAGCCAAGGTAATCATTGTCTTTTGGCAATTAATAAAAAAAAAAAGTTAAAACTAATAGAATAGAAAATGTATTTAAAATTAACAAAAATTTAAATACAAAAGTTGTTTTCATGAAAAGATACTAAATAGGAGATATAACCAAACTGTTTAAGAAAAGGGAGAGAGAGAAATTACAATACCAGGACGTGTAAGTATTAATTACTACTGTCTCAGAGATTGGAGAAGGAAGGAAGCACATGTAATCTAGAGACGAAAGGAAAAGGAAAAGTGGGATTTGAGAAAGCTCAAATACTGAGATTATTTTTGGGAAGATATTGACATGAAAGTAAGCCTCAAATTTTACCAGATGGGGTTTGCTACAATCTTCCAAAGAGCAATTTTAGTGGTATAAGAGGAGAGATTCAAGGCTTTACTTGATTAGACTGTGTTTGCACAATGGTTTAAAAATTTTTTTTTCACAAGTGAACAGTTTATTAAACAAAGGTATGATGTGATACAGTACAAGCAAGACACTCAAGCTAGGTATAGTAGTACTACTCACACAAAAACTTAAATTCACCTCAAAAAAAAAATCACAAGACAAAAGAGAAAGCAATTTCACTGTTATAAAATAAGATAACAGGTATTTATTTTTCTGTGCCTGACATATTTCACTTAACGTCCTCCAGGCTCATCCATGTTGCTGCAGATGATAAGTTTTCACTCTTTTTTATGGCTGACAGGTACCCCATGACATACATACACCACATTTGTTTTATCCATTCATCTGAAGGCAACTGTTCTTTTATCCCCTCCTGCACCTCCCCAGATGATCTGGTTTATCTATTTCCTTTCATTGCTAAGTTCTAAAGGAGCAATGTCTCCCTGTGCTTCTATTTTCTTTCCAGTGCTCTTCTTTTAGTCCCCTGCTCTCTGGATCTATTGTAACTACACACCTGAACTTACCTTCTCTTTAAACCCCATTCCCAGTCTCAGCAGCTTTTGAAATGGTTTGCTGTCTTCTGTCTTCTCCAAAACCGTGTCTCCCTAGTTTCAGAGACACGATGAGATCCCGGTGCATCTCCTCCTCCAGCAGCTGCTTCCTTGACTCCTCTCATCCCAGGATAATGGTGGGTCCCCAGAAATCAGTTCTCAGACACCTGCTCCTCTTCCTCTCTACCCCTCTCTCAGAAGTCTCGCCCAGTTTCACAGCACCTGCTGCACTGTGCAGACCCAGGATGTAACCAGGACTCGTCCTCAGCCCCTGTACCCTCATTCCAATTGCCTGTGGACGTTTTACTTCAGATGTCTGACAACCATTGACATTGATAATTGAAATCATGAATCTAGTCCCCAAACTCCTTCCCCCTCCAACTTCTATGTTATGGCATTGGCAATCTAGTGGCACAGAGATTTGCCTTTGTCCTCATACATGTCTAATTCTTTATCTTCACCCCACCACTCCCATATGTGATCAGCCACAAACTGCTGTTGATTCTGTCTGCTCAACGCCTTCTCTAACATACCAGTCAAGGTCCTCCACAAGAACTACCTTTGAAGTCTTCTGGGTAGTCTTATCGCTAATGTCTTTCGGCCTTCCATTTTTCCTGTGCATTATTAATTTTGTCAATATCCTTTAACTCCACCCTTTTCTAAGATGCAATTCAAACTCCTTAACCTGCCATGCTGAGTCTTCTACAATCTGGCCACAACTTAATTTTCTAGGCTTCCTTTCTCAGCCTCCCTTACTTTTAGTTATTCCTTACTGTAGTCAAATGTATAACCTCATAAATAACAGGCTCACTCTCTCATCCCAGTTCCAAGAAGTGAGAATTCTAAGCAAAGAGAGTCACATAAGCTCATTTTCTTTTATTTGTGTTGACATGTGTCAATGTCTTGCGAAGTGGTGTTCATGACTGTCACATGTTTTTGTGTGCTGTACAATGACAGCTCTGATGGTCATTCTAGAAAAAGAATTCCAAAATTGCTTTCAAAGGTGGACTAGGTGCTGGCATCTATTCTTAGCTTCCCAAGGGAAGTACTTTGAAGGTGACAACCGGGACATTCAGCAGTGAAGTGTGTAGCACTTTTTCTAGGATGAGTTTGCAAACTAAATTATCAGAACTCATATGTCCCAGCTAGTCATGGGAAAAATCTGATCTACAGTGATTGTTTTAGAGAAAGATATGGAAGGATAACTAACTAATTGTTACTCCTGGTTACAGAAAGCAGGGAGTTAAAAAACAGAGCGGGAAAGACATTAACTTTTTCTTTCTACTCACGTACTGTTAGAAGGAGTGTTGTATGTATATGTATCACTTTACTAAAACAAAATATCAAACAAAAATTTCAAAAAACAAAATGAGAAGCTCTGTGTCTTCTGATTTCCAGTTTTCCTATTAATCCCTTGAGAGTTTGGGTTAAAGCCTTTTTGTACATAAGAATTATATATGTGCATGCAAGAACATACAGATATGTATATATAATATTGATATTAGATAATACATTTATAACATACATACATACATTAAAACACTTAAATACCAGCAAGATCGAACTTGGCCAAGTGAAATCTAGGTATGTGCCTAGTATTATACTATGGCTAATGATTTGCTGAAATGTTTGAATAAAACACCATCTGTGTTTTCAGATTATGGATCAGTTATCCAGAAGAAATTGTGTGTGTATTATTAAAATGCCTTGGAGATATGGTGGGTCATATTCTCCTTGTTATCCTTGAACATAGTTTAATAAACAGAAAGGCTTATGACGTGATAAGATCAAGTAAGTGCCAGGTTGTGCCACTTGGTACTCGCTGCTGTACTTCTGGGAACTGACTTTTCTCACTTGGTGTGACCATCTATAGAAAATCACTCAGACTTGTTTAGCAGTTCACAAACCTCTATTGATTCATTCTTCCAATCCAAGGAGCATAATCGACTTAAGTAATTTCAAATACTTAATGGCAATACCAACATGTGGGGTAAACATAGATCTTAAATGAGATAAAATGTATGAAATGTTTAAAAAGTAAAGCCCAATGCTGCTTTTATATATTCATTCTCTCAAAACTTTTTGATATAATATTTGTGTGTCCCCATGTTGCACAAGGATATACAGAACACATGGTGGATACAATCTGTTTTTCCTAATTTGATTTTCTAAGGACTGCATTGTATTCCTTTACAGTGTGGCCAAATCTATCCAGTAGTTTACTTATTAGCAGAACTCAAGTGAGAGAGAGAGGGAGCGAGTCAACAGAGCATGAGCTTGAAGGTCTCTAAATCCAGGTATTACCACTAATCAATTACATGCCACCTGGAAGATTTCGATTGGAAAATGTAAACCTGACATTAAATACTTTAGAAAAAGAGACTAACTCAAGAATAACAAAAATTCAAGCACTAGTGGAAATAGAAAAGTGTTTCGCTGTTTCCTTGCACCACTCTTCATTATGAAAATCAGCCAATAGGAAACCAGCAAGAGTGAATAGCACTTTACCAGTGCTTTGGGTATGTGTTTGGGATAGATAGGATCAGAGACTCCTCAATTTCAAAAGGATAGCAAGGAATGCAAATTCCAGAGACAAGAATCTACTACCAGCAATGTGCCTTTGCTTGCCCCAGAACTTCAGACCTTTGGAATGAAGATTAAGAATTAACTAATCATCATAACAAGAATTTATAGAGGCGGCACCAAAAAACTAGTTCTAGGACAATGTAATAATCTAGAGCTTGACACGTCCCTGACACTAGTTACACTTTCTAAGGAGCTTAATGTGTAAATATAATTGAGATGAAAAGTATGCTCCCTTGGACAGAGCCTTAGATAAGTACATAGGAAAGATAATTCAATTCAGTACTCTTGAATATGTTACTATACATGTTTTGAGTTGTGTGGTTTGGAGAAAATTTCTCTAATATAAATGAAGAATCTATTCTAAAAATCTAGGTGGCAAAAAAAAAAAAAGCAAAATCTACACTCAGGCTTTAAAAAAAATGCTTAGCAGTAATATTCCTCCATTGGTAAGCAACTAATAGGATATTTCAGAAGGAAAGAAAAGAAGTAGAGACAAATAAACATAGTAAAAATTAAAATGTGCAACCAATTCACATTTTTTCCCTTAAGTAATCCTATCTACACCTATTTCCATCATAGCCACCATCAGAGAATATGGTATTGCTTTTTAAAAGGTACACATCCTTGTCTAGCTTGTAGTACTTTGACTATTTTTTACCTTTTCTTACTAACCTCATTTGTTTCTTTCTTTCTTTCTTTTTTTTTTTTTTTTGCAGTTTTTGGCTGGGGCTGGGTTTGAACCCACCACCTCCAGCATCTGGGGCTGGTGCCCTACTCCGTTCAGCAACAGGCACTGCCCACTAACTTCATTTCTTATCTGATTGACTCATCATGTCAGATGCCAGGGATCAACTTGACTTAGCTCATCACATTTCCTTCAGAGGCAGATCTCAGCCGTGTAGAAACAGAAACTTCTACAATTTAGGGGCCCTCATTATAGAAAAAACAGTGTATAATTATAAATGCAAAATTATGTAAAAAAATTAGACTGATAACAGAAATCACAATAATTTTTTAAACTTTAAATGCTAACAAATACCATGTTACAAACTCTAGGAAAAATTACCTTATTAAATGGTTATTAAGCGCGGCGCCTGTGACTCATCGAGTAGGGCACCGGCCCCATATACTGAGGATGGTGGGTTCAAACCCGGCCTCGGCCAAACTGCAAAACAGAAAAGTAGCCAGGCGTTGTGGCGGGCGCCTGCAGTCCCAGTTGCTCGGGAGGCTGAGGCAAGAGAATCGCCTAAGTCCAGGAGTTGGAGGTTGCTGTGAGCTGTGTGACGCCACGGCACTCTACCGAGGGTGATAAAGTGAGACTCTGTCTCTAAAAAAAAAAAAAAAAAAAAAAAAAAAAAAAGGTTAGTAACTAACTGTCTAACATACCCTTTAATACTTTTCTTCTACATTTTTGGGTTTAATGCTCTTTGGTAGCTTCTTTATACAACAGCTATTTTGTAATATCATTTTCTGTAATGGGACTAGAAATATACTTAAGTCTTTCTTAAAGTCTAGTTGATCAAAATTTGCTTTACGAATTGAGATTTGGGACGCATAAATCATTTCTTCTTCATACACCGTACTTGCTGGTTTTAGTACTAGAAAAGTTTTGTGGCCTAAAAAATCAAAGATTCTGATCAACTCTATTTCACACAATTCCCATCAGAAAAGGAATGCGTGTATGTGAGTGTGTGTGTGTGTGGGGGGGGGGGTGATACCTGGAGACGTATCATCCTAAACATTCCGGCCATAGAGCCTACAGCTGTTCCTAAGCTTCAGCGTAAACAGAATCCTCTGCTCACAATTTTCTACACCTGATGATTGGGGAACATTTCCGTAGACCAACCTAGTGAGTCATTTCAAACACCACTTACTGCACACTCGTGCGCACACTGGCTTCACACCTTTGCATGGTGCCGCTGAGTTTGCTGAGCATGGTGGGTGGCAGAAGTATTCCTGGAAACTATTCCTTCACCAGGGCACTCAGCTGTAAATTAACTAATCGCAGAAATGACCACAAACCACATAAAATATATCCTGTGAAATCTACATTAAATGCATCATGCATCACCAACTTAATTTCCTCTTTTCCGGAATCCAATACCCAGCGTCCCCCCTCCAACAGCACCGAACATAAGGGCAAGAGCTATGGGAGAGGATCAAAAGGTGGCGAAAATACCTGGCTTTTCACAAAATATGTAAATACATATGACCAGTCAACCCATTGCTAAGGGCTTTCCGGAGGCTGAACTTGAAGGATCTGTGCAGAAATGGGAGCCTGAAGCTTCGGCCTCACCAGCTCTAATCCCTCCGCTCCGCACTTGATCTGCCCTGGCTTCCCGGGTCATATGAGCAGCACGCGGCCCAGACACCAACACCATCTAACAGCAGGGAGGGCTGCTTCTGCAGAAGGGGGGGGGGGGGGAAACACCTTTCGCTTTCTGTTACAGTAAATAAACTTTGCAGTTACAGCTAGAGTCCTCAGAGTCATCAGGAATTCTCAATAAAGTGCTCTGGGGACAATTAAGGGGAATTACCTAGTTAAGAGCAAAAGGAACAAACACCACGGAAAGGAAACCCAGGCTCAATCAGCCACGAGGATCTGAGCGGCACGCCCAGAGCGTTGGCCCAGGGCTGCTATCAGGGTGTCCGGCAGGCAGGGCAGCAGGTGGGGACCGGAGGAGAAAGAGACCTCAAAAGGGGAAATGGAAAACGCCAAAGATCAACTGTGCTATCTCGACAGTTTGTGCTCCCAGGCCCTCTAAAATAAACCTAAACACAGGGTCTGAGGCCAGCCCAGCAAGTTAAATTTATACTGTCTGTGTTAGAAAAGTCATTTATCTCCCTGGATAAAATTCGTCCTTCCAGTTTAGACCAAGACTTATTTGTACCTGAAGGCAGAAAAGTGACTGGATGACTTCTGAAGACTTTAAGACTTCTGATTGACTTTATCGTCAATCTATTATATAATTATATTAATAAGAGAGAAGGTTGAAAATATATTCTCAGAGAAAGATGAATCACAAATATTATAAGTTTGAAGACTATTCTTAAAACTCTTTATAAATCATAAAGGCTATTTAAAGTCTTTCAATATTTAAGATGTTATAATTTTCCCACTTAAGGAAACAATAAAATAGCCATGAGAATTTTAAATGTGCCTTGAAAAAAGCCGTAGAAAAGCTACCAAAATATTATTCCTTAATATTTTCTAATAGGATTTTCTTGAATAAAATTTCATTTCCATGTGAATAGGAATAAAACAGAATTTTGCAAGTTTTCTTAAGTAATTTATAAAATCAGAATTTATAACAAGCAATTAAACTAGGTAAACCTAGTTTACCTAGGTATTTTTTTAATTTCTTTTGAATTTTCTTTTAAACTTCTTTTGCAACAGTGTCTCTAGATAAAAATTACAGCTTTAATGACCGTTAGAAGACTAAACGAGAAAAATCATGGAATCTCAACTGTACCTAATACTTTTCTTTTCCTAGACTATTCATTCGATCTCCTGGCAAATGAAAGTGTCCCTTTCCTTTTTATTCCCCTTTGTAACTGTGATTCTCCAAACAATGTTCTCAAGTTCATTATCCTGGTGATGTCGCATCTTCCATGGCAACACTTTGCCAATCTATTGTAAATAAGCTAAAGCAATTCTCAGTAGCCCTAAAAAAAATTATATAGCCCCTTAAAATGTCAGATACTATATCTACCTATTTCCTCACAAGTGAATGAAATATTGGAGGGATATACCTTAAAGCATGAACACAAAATGACATTTAGGACAATCTGGGAAGGCCAGATAACATGCTGAAGATTTTAGAAATCAGTGCCAAGATTATGTAATGGCAACACTCTCTTTTCCAGCCCTTAGCACTTGAACTGCATGAACACAGGCTTACTTAAAAGTCACCTGCAAAGGTAAACACCAATTATGTCTTTTGAAAAAAACAGTTTTTAAATAATGTCATTATTTTGAGAAAGAGGATCTGAAATTGCAACTACATAAAAGAAACTTACCTACTGACAGGACTGGGAATATGCAAAAATGCATATGCAAAAATGAAGTGCACTGGAGGGCTACAAAAATGTTCTTAATCTTCTTATTCTCTTAGCATCTCAATAATAATGATTTGAAAATGTGTGCATCATCTGGTTAGAAAAGGAGAGGCAGGTGGCAGGGGTATAGGACTCCAGTGCCTGGGGAAGCCCACAAGACAGTGATACCACTCTCCTCTCAAAGGAAGGATCAAATCGGAGGATTTATTTCAATAGCTCACTAGGAGGGAAGCAGTAACAGAAATAATTTTGTAAGCTTAACACAGAGAACAGAGAATAAACAGCTGCCTCCTCTCTCTCAAACCGCCCCAGAGGTTTTGTTCACGTGGTGGCTCTGAAAGAGAAACAGAGTCTGTTCCCAGTGTAAGCACCCATGACAGGACCCATGGGGCCTTAATGCCAAGTTCTAAAGAGACATCTACAAACTTGAGGACTTTGTGAAACTTTGGTGAAACAATCAATGGACAATTATTACACACGCTTTAAAAGTAAGAAAAGGAAGAGCGGCACTGAAGAAGTAAAAATGGTGTTGTACCACTTTATTAAAGTATTTGTCTGATTTTGAATTTAAGCAATTAAGAGGGGTACAGGCGAACCTTACTAAATGCAGAATACAAATGTCTTCATATAATAACTGAGAAAATGCCAGGAAGGCTGTTAATCAGTTTGATGAAAATAGTTCAGATTATATATGAAACCAGCACATTGTACCCCTTGATTGCACTATTGTACACAGCTATGATTTAATAATAAAGACAATTAAAAAAAAAGAAATTAAGAGTATCATTTTATCTACATGCTTAATTATGTTAATCAAGAGTAAAAATTTAGGTGTGACAGCCTACAGGCAGCATGCTGATTTTGTGAGGACTACTTCGCTTATGTGTGGTGTAGGGTATGGTGAAAATTATGCACAGATGCCCCCCACCATTTTTGCTTATCAGCTTTCATTAGTGTTTGTGTATTGAATGTGTGGCCCAAGACAACACTTCTTCCAATGCACAGCAAAGAAGAAAAAAGGTTGGACACCCCTGATAGGACAAGGGACCTCTAAAGGAATTTGAAACATACTTCATGAATTAACAGAAATCTGACGTCGTGAAAGATTCAAAGCTGTGTTTGTGGATTGCCTCCCAAGTCTTGTCTGTTTCTGGAATGCTTACGATTTTATCTCCTGTTAAGACGATCTCCTTAGAGCAGCAACACGTTTGGGTTTTCTCTCTTTTTCGTATTCATTCTTTCTGAATTGTCTTTCTCTTTCTGTCCTCCTGTTTTCCTCTTTCTTACCTTCCTTCCTTTTTAATCTTCCTATCTATCTGCCTATCACATGTCTGTCTATCAATCTGTCATCATTTCCCTCAAGTTCTCTCTCCTCTGGGAAGCAGAAAATTGGAAGAAACTGTAAGTAAAGCTGAGACTTCTCCCTTCTGACTTTACTCACCATACCCTGTATTGACTCTGGCAAAGACTAGATCTCCCAAACCAAGATGCGAAGCCAAAGTTCCTTACAAAAACATATATAAGGGCAAGTACATAAAAGAGTTCTGAGTCCCATATAAGAAAAATATCACAAAAATAAGACATTGGAATTTTGTTAGCAGTCTTTAATATTCAGTATTCCAGTCTAAGGTGTCTATATTCTTTCTTTTTTACTTTAATATACCATCAAATGAAAGCTAAATTGTCCAAAGATTTTGACCTTACTGTGCACCCCCAAACATTTTGTAACATTATTCTATACTCTCTAATTTTTGAGTTAAGGAGATAAGTTAGTTTAAAAAAGGGGGGGGGAGGGTAAAATTTTTGAGGTTGATAAAGTAAAAAAACTTAGGGGAGCTACTTTAGGAAATAGCCTCAGCAGAAGAAAAAATAAGGAAAGACTTAGGTGAAAAAATAAATCATTTATGGGGTGAGGAAAAAGAAAGTTGCTGAAACAAAGAAATAAGAAGATGATGACCATGACAAAAAAATTAAGGGCTTTTTGGGGGCAAAACACGATTGTAAGAGGGACTTTACCCAACAAATGCAACCAGTGTAACATGGTTTCTTGTACCCTCAATGAATCCCCAACAATAAAAAAAAAAAAAAAATTAAGGGCTGATTAGCCTCATGGGAAAGTCCTTGAAAATGAATCACTTGTGATTTATTCTGGAAAAAAAGCAGTTATCTATGCACATAATAGTAAATAGATTCTCTTTCATAGAATTATCTTATAACATGAAGTAGCCTAACTTTTGATGAGTGAGAATTTGCTTTTCCTTGGAATAATAACTTCTTTAAGGCTGGTTGATAAAAGGAACTGATAGCTTTTTATTTTCTACTGAAAGACTTAATTTTATGGCATTGAACTTTATTTCAATAACAATAAGCCCAAATGATTCAAATACCACTTCTAAAGGATAATATTTTTTTTTTAATGGGACTTAGTCCAGAACTATCTTATCTGAGCCAAATGTAAATGAAATCAGGAAAGTAAAACTCACAAAATCAAAACGAAGTACATTTTAGAAGCAGAGAACAGAAACAATAATTCTTTCCCATCGTAACCAAACCCAAATAAAACCCTCTGAAGAAAACTTGATGTTCAACTAAAACCTAATCTGGGCCCAGCAAATCAGCAATGGGAATGAATTCCCAAGGGTAGAGGGGTGATTACTCTTGAACGTCCTGCTTTGTCATTTATAGAGAGTTCTATTTTGAAAGGCAGAAGTCCACTAATCTTCATTGTCTTACTGGAATTTAGGTTTAAAGTCAGCTTGATGAAAACAGATGCTGTGATCTGCCATAATCTTCTTAATGGCTGTTATCAGTAATACTGAAATTCTTCCCCTGAAGCAAAAGGAAACCAGAAAAACAGGTCTTCTGGATTTCTTATGGTCATAATTGGATTCTAAAATGTCAGTATATGGTAGTGAGACATGTGCTTCTGAGCAGCCTAACTTAGAAAGAGGACCAGCTTTCTCACTCTTTTATGTCTAATTCAAATGATGTTAGAGAAAAGAGTCCTGTGTAGTCTTGCAAAATTCTCTATACCTCTTTGAGGCTTGTTCTCTCATCTATAAGTTACGAATAAAAATACTTACCTTTGGGGTGGGTGAGAAATAAATGAGATAATGTTGATAAAGCACTTAACAAAGTACCACATTAAAGTGCCACATTAAATTGGTTTCAACAAATGGGTAGTGTATTACAGTATGTGAATATTTATAGTTAACCTATCCCTGCCTCAGGACACTGTTTTCTCTAAGTCAGAAAGAGAATTCAAGGGAGGAGACCCAGGATGTTCCAAGAAAGGTGAGAAATCTGATTGGAAAACATAGTAGAGGCAGCAATGCTTAAATAAGAACGAGAAAAAAGGTGGAAAGGAAAAATTGTAGGTATTTTTAGAGCTCACAACAATGAGGGATGCTGGACATACTCTGAATTTTAACTATAAATTTCAGAGAATTTTTAAAGCTGGCAGAAAATGGAAAGAGAAAATTTAGCCAATCTTGTTGTATATAGATCAGGAAACTGAGGGCTAAACAGATGAAAAACTTTTCTAGAACCACATGATTAGTTAGGAACAAGAGTAGGGCTCAGAACCCATGACTTTGGTCACAATATTTTTTTCCATGACATAAAAGTGAACAAAGACTTCATGAGAGGTAGAAATGTCTGAGGGTATGTTTACAATTAGAAAGAGAACAAGGAAGAAAAGCAAAAGACTAGAAGAGAGGAGGATTTAGTTCATGTAGATCCCCGGTTCATTTCTTTAGTTTTCTCTTGTATTAAAGGGAAGTAAATGTATTTCCAAGGTGGGTAACAGTAATAGCAGATTTACAAAAGAAGATGGTATACGTGGTATACACTTGATGCACATGATGGAGTTAAAGGGATAACCTTATAATAACCTCAGTGCAAATGATGTGCAGAAATTTATGTAAATTTCAGAAAGAATTGAATACATAAAACACTCTATCAAAACACTAAACAAGAAGGAATTTGTTAAAGTTTTAAAATATGCATCTAAATATCTTTAGAGAAAAAGAGCTAATAAATCTTAAGTTGCTTGAAATTAACTACCAATCTTTGGTAACGTGCAAAACGCATTTGCTGTGGTCATAATGTGTTTATGCTATTTATTATTTTTTTTATTAAATTTTTTCATACGTTGATTTTCATGAATCAGCCTAATTTATATATTTGTCAATTTTATTGGCTATAGTCTATCAGATTGTTAGAGCATAATGCGTTTATCTTGTCCTATTGTTTCCAGTTTTCTGCCCTTATTTAGAGCGCTAACATGAATACTTGGGCAAATGCCTTTCATTCCAATACCACCTGGGAAGTTTTTTCCTTGAGGTTTATTCTTCCGTGAATTACTGGGTCAAAACACTATGAATAACAATAGCTACTGTTGTGTTCCGTCTATATGTCAGACACTGTGCTAAGAACTCCAGATAATATTCATTTTTATCCCAAAGGCAACTCTATGAGGTAGTTATTATTTTTATACTATTTTACCTATAGGCAGACTGAGACTAAGGCAAGTTGAACAAATTCCCCATAGAGATGGACAAAATAAGTTTTAGAGGTGGAATCGAAACCCAATTCCATATGGCTATAAAGACCATGCTCGTTCCAAAAAACTAGCAGTTTTCAAATGTTATGACCTCAAGACTCCTTTCTACTCTTAAAAATCGTTAAGGGAGAAAAAAAGAAACTCTGGGGAATAAGAAATAAAAGTTTTTAGAACGGTCATATTCAATTACTAGTAATGAAGAATTGAAACATGAAATTTAAAACATAGTTTATATTAGCACTGGAAACAGTGAAATACTTTGGTATAAACATAACAGAATATGTACAAGATTTACATGAAAAAAGCTATAAAAGCTTATTTAAAAGACCTAAATGAATGGAGAAATATTCCATGTGCCTAAATAGGAAGACACAATTTTTGTTTCGGGTTTTTTTGCTCTCTCTCTTTTTTTTTTTTATTAAATCATAGCTGTGTACATTAATGCAATCAGGGGGTACAATGTGCTGGTTTCATATACAATTTGAAATATTTTCATCGAACTGGTTAACATAGCCTTCATAGGATTTTCTTAATTATTGGAAGACACAATGTTGTCAAGATTGTACATCCCACTTTGGTCTATGGCTGCAATGCAATCCCATTCAAAAGCCCATCAAGTTTATTTTGTGGATATCAACAACCTGATTTTAAGTTGCTATGAAAAGGCAAAAGATACAGATGAGCCAATACAAATTGAAGAAGAAGATCACATTTCAAGAACTGTCATTACCTGTCTTCAAGACTTACTCTAAAGCTGTACCAATCAAGAACATAAAAATACACTAATGAAACAACATATGGAGCTCAGAAACAGACTCATACAAATACAGTCAACAGATCTTTGACAAAAGAGCAAAAGCAATTCTACAGAGAAAAGATAGTCTTTTGAACAAAAGGTGATAGAACAGGGCATCTACATACAACAAAATAAATCTTACACCCTTCACCAAAAATAACTTCAAATAGATCATAAACATAAATGCAAAATGTCCTAGAAGATACCAAAGAAGAAAATCTTAGTGACCTTGAATTTGACAAAGACTCTTTACATAAAACACTAACTGCATGATCCATGAAAAGACTAGAAGATACCAAAGAAGAAAATCTTAGTGACCTTGAATTTGACAAAGACTCTTTACATAAAACACTAACTGCATGATCCACGAAAGATAGGTAAGTTGGACTGGATAAAAATGAAAAGCTTTTGCTCTGTGAAAGAGAATGTTGGGAGAATGACAAAACAAGCCACAGATTGGAAGAAAATCTTTGTAAGATACATATCTAATACAGGATTGTTATGCAAAAAAATATAAAGAATTCTTAAAATTCATCAGGAAGGAAACAACACAATTTAAAATGAACAAAAGGTCTAAATAACCCCCTCACCAAATATGATACACAGACGGCAAGTAAGCATATGAAAAGGCATTCCATATCCTACATCATGAGAGAATTACGTATTAAAACCACAATGAGATACTACTCACATCTGTTAGAACAGCTAAACTCCAGATCACTGACAACACCCAAATGCTGGCAAAGCTGTGAAGCAACAGAAACTCTCATTCATTGGGATAGAAATGCAAAATGGTAGACCACTTTGGTAGGCAGTTTGGCAGTTTCTTTCAAAACTAAAAACACTCTTACCATACGATTCAGCAGTGGTGCTCCTTGGTGTTTACCCAAATGAGCTGAAAATGTATACCTACACGAAAGCTGGCACATGCCTGTTTATAGCAGCTTTTTTCAGGATTGCCACAACCTGGAAGAAACTAAGATGTCCTTCATAGGTGAATGAATAAACAAATACACAACATTCATACAATAGGATATTATTCATTGCTAGAAAGAAGTGAGCCTGCTAGAAAAAGAGGTAGGAATCTTAAACGCATACTGCTAAGTGAAAGAAACCCATCTGAAAAGGTTACGTACAACATAATACCAACTACAAGACATTCTGGAGAAGGCAAAACTCGTGAGACAATACAAGGATCAGTGGTTGCCAGGAGTCCAGGGGAGGAAGAGAAGAATGAGGAGCACAGTGGATTTTTAAGGCAGTGAGAATACTCTTTGTATGATACTATAACAATAGCTGCGTGTCGTCATACATTTGCCGAAACCCATAGAATTTACAGCACAAAGAGTGAACCTTAACAGTAAACTATGGCCGTTGGTGAATAATGTTGTATCAATATTGTCTCATCACCTGTAACAAATGTACCACACTAATGCAAGATGTTAATAAACACATGGGGGTGGCTCATCCAGTAGGGCGCAGGCCCCATATACCGAAGGTGGCAGGTTCAAACCCGGCCTCGGCCGAACTGCAAAACAGAAAAATAGCTGGGTGTTGTGGCGGGCACCTGTAGTCCCAGCTATCCGGGAGGCTGAGGCAAGAGAATCACCTAAGTCCAGGAGTTGGAGGTTGCTGTGAGCTGTGATGCCACTGTACTCTACCAAGGGCAATAAACTGAAACTCTGTCTCTACACAAAAATAAAATAAAATAAACACATGGAACTCTGTGTGTGGCAGGGGAAGGGTGAGGAGATCTGTGGGAACTCTCTGTATTCTGCTCAAGCTTCCTGTACACCTAAAACTGCTCCAAAAAAAATAGTCTATTGGCTCAGCACCTGTGGCTCAACGGGCTAAGGCGCCAGCCACGTACACCTGAGCTGGTGGGTTCGAATCCAGCCCGGGCCCGCCAAACAACAATGACGGCTGCAACCAAAAAATGGCCGGGCGTTGTGGCGGGCGCCTGTAGTCCCAGCT